>PNEQ01122859.1:0-11696 GCA_003012365.1 Medauroidea extradentata | reverse complement strand
CATTACCTGCCCAACGGACAAGTGAATTTTACTTTCACCCGTCCAAGCTTATTTTTATATGTCTCGGGCAAGCGCACACAGAATTATCACCATAGCATGCATGCTGAAATAAATAAATAAATTGCTACACTCGTCAAACTGATTACATTGGTCTGCAGCGGCCGACTGCCTGCCTACATGTCCGCCACCACCCTTCCCCTGACCAAACCGCCTGTTCAGTTGCCGGCACCGCTCGCGGCTCGTTTCGTGACCGGCACAGTGCACACGGCAATTGCGTGCTGCGCGCGCTAATCATACTACATGTTTGTACATATTAATGGGCATGTATTCACATTTATCACATGGAGAAAAACGGTTCGGTTAACTGAAGGTTCGGTTAAAACAGAGTCGGATAAGCGGGGAAGGAGTGTAATAGTTTTTTTACCTTTTCTGAAGAGAATCTATACTCCCAGAACAGTTATTTATGGACATATTGTGGCGCGTTGCAAGGCTCCATGATGGGCAAACAAAAGATGTGGCGTGTCGCACGTTGGACAGACAAAAGATGTGATGCTCCAGTGTTCCAATTCCACACGTCCACGATTAGCTCAGTGTTACATTAACAAATCAAAGGCGTGGGTTCTTACAGTGTAGCACGAGCAATAAAAACTGCGGAACTGTCATAAATTTTATGGTTTATTAATGAAATAACAACGTTTGAAACTCATACAGCACTTAAAATTTTGACTGCTGGGAGGCACCCATCTCAATGACCCAAACCTCCGTGGCCGCTATACATAACACACGGCCGTCTCGGCCTACATCTTGCCAACGAGTGGTGGCGACTTCGCGCACAAACAACTTGCGTTGCTTGTCTATTACAGGAATCAATTGAAAAATATTAAGTTTTTCATAACTAAAACAACATTTTAAACTTATAATTTTTCCACATAATTGTAAAAATTAACATTTTAGTTTCCAAACCAAATATATACAAATAAATTAAGTATTAACTTTACCAGTTGAAAGAAACATTAAATTTGAAATGTATGCAGCCAATCAGCAGCAGTCTGTGATTTTATTGGTAGCAACCAAATATGACTGAAAATTCTTAACGATCATCTTTATAGGTAGGTTTTGCACTGAAATATAGCAACTTTTCCTGGAAAGTTTAAATTTAGATTTATATCTGTCCTCACACTCCAAATTTTAATAATGATATAATTTTGTTAAATTCAAATGCAAACAATTTTAGCAAAAAATACACAGTGAAAATGTACTAAATATAAATAGAATCATTTAAATTTTAAATAAATATTAACATTATGAAGCAAACTGTTATTCTTACTGTTAAATGAGCTATTTTAAATTACCAAATAAATTTTACTTACTTATTTTTAGTAGAATTAGTTCACAGTTACTGAAATTGATTACTTTAAATATGAATGAATTTCCACTGATGTGCTGGCTTTTAACAAATAAAGTTACAAATAGTTCTTAACAAAACTCTGACACCATTGTTTTAAATGACCATGTGGCTTACGTTATAAGTGACAACTAAATATGAAACAAACATACTGAAGATTAAAAATATGTCAAAATTTATCTGGGGCCTGGGCCACGCTACAATATTGGTACATGCATAGACATTCATATTACAGAAAACATTTTGCTACAGACTCTAGAAGGTACTGCACATTATCACCAGTTCCTGTCATGTCAAATTCTCTCTCGACATCTCTAATGGTCTCACTGTTGAATAGACTAATGCTCTCTTAGTTTACTTTGCATTTAGCTGATGAAAATTTTATTCTTTAGTTTATTAAATGTTAGAGAAGTTCTGATACTGGTATTTGACATAGTAGCAGAATATTGCGTACAAATTTTAAGATTGTTGCTACAAACCATCAGAGTGGAATGTTGCGGGGCATTGCTGTTTTAGGTACTTGGTATGTGGCATCCCCACAGCTGGAATGTTCTCACTGCATGGGTTGGAAGAAGAATAACAATCAATGCAAGCAGTGTTCATGTCCTTCAGCATATTTTACATTTTTTTCTACATGTACAGCTGTTTACATTTTAAAAAAGGCTCAAAATGCTCAAGTTACAGAATGAAATATTTTTACAGTGTATTGTAGCACTTTGCATGTGCTTGTGAATGCACCTTGATGTCCACAAGGTGTGTTCTAGAATATTGTGTAGTTCATTAATAATGAATAATGTACTTCTTCTGTACATTGTGAATACTTCTAATAATCTGTCTATAATAACTATGACAGATAGCATAGTGCGAGTGAGAGGGCTAGGGCATAGTGTAGTGAACAGTGTGAAATCTTGGAAGGTCATGTTCTGGAAGCATTGATGTGAGTAAGCCAGACAGATATGAAGAATGTCATGCTGCAGTGCATCATGTAGAAAGGGCTGGAAGATCTCAAGAGGAGTCACATGAGAGACTATACTGGCCTGTTCGAAAGTTGACGGATCATTCAGGTGACTTGCTACAATGATAGGTTGTCAAGTCTGTACGCTGTAACAATCAGTTGTAAACAATATATTCAACTAAACTGAAACTCGTGTGGCGGGAACTAGGCAGCTAGGCCAACAAAGTAACATAACAGACAGAAGTACAAGTACTTACAGTTGATACTTGTAAATAGGTACACACACAAAGGGACGACACACATTTTTGCGCGGAAGCGCAGTTGCGACGTTTCGTCACTATTAAACTGGCTTCCTCGGGCGGCAAGACATGACACACTCGTCTGTGGGATTTATCTCTTAATCTCTGACCCCACCTCACGTAACCAAAATAAGATCGGAACATCACTAGATGCAACAGTATATAGTAGCACTGGAATCTATATGCATCAAATTTTTTATTTGATGTACAAATGTTAGGCGAAAAATTGCTTTAATGTTGAATATTATTTTATCAGTATGTCTGCCTCTTTTTCCCAGTCACAATCTCTCTACAGCTGACAGGTCAGAAAATCCAAGAGCTCGTGGCTAGTGGCACACTGACTACGAAGGGAGACTGCGTCTGTGGTACGTTGCTTGTATGTTGCTGCCGTACAACCTTCTCTCCTGTCAATCCTTGTGGCATACCTCTTCTCCAGTTTCCTGCTGCTATCAGAGAGCTTCTCCACATGCTGGCTGAGACTGCTCGGGAAGTGAAATTTCTGTTTTTTTTGTTTGTTCCGAACTGTGGTTTCAATAATGCCATTGTAATAGTGTTTTTATCTAACTTCTTGCATAAATGTTAATTATTATTTATGGCATATGTTCTTGTGATATCACTATACACTTATTTTACTTGGTTGGAAATGGGCAGAACAGTTCACTAATTAAAACATTCTCAGCTGTGACAGGTTACTCATACACAGAAAAGCAAAAATCAATCAGTGAGTGAGAACATGACTCACAGGCGCAGGCAGGGATGGTTAGATTGCAGAAATGTGAGGAGACTGACGGCTATTTGTCAGGCAGTGTTGCCAGCATCTAACTTTATGTTGTAGCTGAGCCCTTAAAAATTAATACTGCATTATAAACTTCAGTGCATATATAATTTAATCACAATATATATTGCCAGTAATTTTTTTATAGATGTTGCACTACTTTTTATAAGTATTCAATTTTACTGTAAACATTGGAAGTACGTACCCAGAACGTTGAAATTGTGTTTAAGATATGCAGTGATTATGCAGGAGATAGAATAATTGGAAAATCGTGAATTTACTATATGTGCATTTTATATTTGAATAATATTTGCAGGATTTATTTTTATTGGGCTAGTATTACATGTCCCAGTTGCACAAAATTATTATTTATTTTTGTTTAATTTAAGTTTAATTTAGGGTCTTGGGAAAATTTAACAAAAATAATTTTTACTTGGTGTTTGTATTTAAAGTTTACACTGTATTTATGTTGTCTTGTCACAGTGAAATGTGGAAATGTGTAATCATTATAGTGTATATACCATGCATGTTGTTGCACTTGGAGACAGCGTGTGTTGCCATTGATGAGGGAGGGGGGGGGGAGAAATGAATAGTCAACCTGCATGTGTGTACGTGTATAGGTGTTGTGACGTGAGTTGTGTTACAGATGAGCAGATCTCTGCTGTGAGTCTTGAGCTGAAGAAGTGTGGTCAGCAGATGCCATCCTTCCAGAAGATCGGGGGTATCCTGTCACGGTGCGAGGGTGGAGACGAGTTGCAGCTCCATGCTGCAATGCTGTCGATCAACCAGGCAGTTGATAAGCAGGTCAGGTCATGTACCTCAATATAAAACACATGCGCGCTCCTCTGTAAGTGCTTGGAATACAGTACAGTGCCACTCACCCTTCCAGGGGTTAGTAAGACAGGGCGAGATGTGGAAGTGCTTAGAGAACATACCCTCGCTGTCTCCTTCCCAGTCATGCGAAAGTCTCAACTTGTGTGGTTCCAGATATGTATTGAGTAAAGACTAGCAGCATGTTGGGGATGAATTATGCTTTCATTCACTAACACAGTTTAAATGGTAAGGGGGAGGAATAAATGTTTTATTTCCAGGATTTTTTATTATGCTTTTCAAGTTCTTCTTTGTTTGAGAACTTCATAGGTGGTATATTGTGCTTGGAAATGTCCGGTCGCATGGTGTTAGAATCTAAGAAGTGGCTTGCTCCGCTGCCAATGAATAGAATTCGGAAATTTGTTCAACATTACCACATTTTATATTTATTTGTATTTTTTTATTATTGATGTAAACTGTCAACAAAATAATACAGAACAGGAAGATAAAACTTGTAATTTATATAAGGAAATGTGTTTTTGACATGCCGTTTGCAATGAATATGCTTATTGATATTGCTGTTTATTTTTTTATTTTTGATGGTATAATTTTGTGACTGTAAGGTTAAATGGAAACTAGGTTGGTGCATTTGATTTAGTTTGGAACATCAGTTACATATGTAACTAGCACCAAAGTGATAGTTTGATTGACGTACTGTGTAGGTAGTTTGTGTGTGTTGCACACTAGCATTGGTTGTACTGTTAAAGAAACGTGAGTGAGCAAACGTTTGTAGCTTTTTTTGCTTTTATGACTAAAGTTGCATAACTTGTCTTTAGTGTTCAAGTGTACTGCAGTAATTTCATTAACAGATATTAAACATGACCAACAGAGAGTTATTTGACTTGTAACGTAATGGTTTGTTTGCAGGATGTGGAGGAGCTACGCGCAGCTCTGTGCAGTCGAGCAGCTGTCCTACAGCACGTCCAAGAACACCTGGCTGCTTGCTACCTGGATGTGCTGCTGAACGCCAAGATCGACAAGACCCAGGTCGTTGCTAACAAGGTACTGCCCCTCCTCTACCATCTCTCCCGCTGGCAGAGAACTTGTTCTGGTTGAACATCTACTCCTTGTCTTGCAAGTGTTTTCTTGAAAGGGCTGTATTGTAGACATAAGTGCACGCAGGGGTGTGCAATAGGTTCCAGTTGCCACCCCTAATGTGAAAATATCCCCTCCAGGCTTGTTGATTGTATAGGCCTGTTCAGGAGATATTCCTGTTGCAACATTCATTGCATCAATGTTTATTTATTTTGTAAACATAGGTTATTTTAATTTTATGTACAAACTGCTCTGAAATAGAATTTTTTTTTACTGTAGGGTGGAAGGTATTCTTTCAATGTCTTTCATACCAAGGTGCGCTCTCTTGAAAGTGTTTAGCAATCTCAAATCATTAACTGTACGCATATAAATACTTACGATTGTGGATGTTGGTGGTGACTTATGATATAGCACCCTCAAGGAGAATACTGGCAAGAGAGGTATTCAATGTCTGGATTAAACATTGGAAATAGAACTACCTTGAATTCAGACATTTCTTTAAAATGCAGCTAAGCCGTCGTGCATTTGTTCGAGTAACTTGTGCCTGGCAACCACAGTTGGGGGTCCTACAACCAGGTGTATGTGTATATCTCGGTGTCCTATCGGAGCCTAAGCTCCATCATGCCGGAATAAACCAAGTAATATAAGAATTCTGTGTGCATTTTTTTTTCTTTCAAGTAATGCTGTGACGTTTACCAGTTTTTCTTGTGTAGACCCTATACTACCGCAGTTACTCGTATATAGTGTACACTTTTATTCCAAAATAACTGATTAAAATTTAGGGCTGGACACTCTACATGGAAAATAGAAAAAAGTATTACGTGAAGAAAGGTGACGATGGGATGGGAGGGTAAGGGGGGAAGGCGGAGTTGTCGTGAACTGGTGGGTGTGGGAGGCAGAGAGAGAGAGAATGTTCTCACCCCGATTCCTCCATCATTACTACTCTTCCATTTTTTTCTTCCCTCCTCCTCTATATCTATTGTAACTATTGCTGCTAAATCTCTTAATTTTTTTTGTTTGATGTGAAAGGAAAGTTCGTGGGTGGGGGCTGAAGCAATATGAGAAGTTAATTTTGACTTCTCGTGATCAGCTGTCTTGCAGTGGGGAATGAAAGGAAGAGAAAGAGTGACACTGTACATTTTTGTTTTACCTGGGAGAGAAAAGGCACAGCCTTCGGCTTGTAGCCACCCCTTGCTGCATTCCTGAACCTTGCTTTCTCCTCTGCTCTGGCCAGACAGTAATTAAAAAAGTAAAGCTTTAACTTGCTCTGCTGTCATGACACCTTATCTAGTTTTAGAAAGGGTGAGGGAACATGCTGGAAGCTACAGACAGAGCACAGCAAGCGTGGGTGGAGGGGGAGTGTTGTGCATATGCACACGCACTTACAAACGCGTGGGCTGGCTGCAGGCAGCAAGTGACCTTGGCAGGCTATTTTTAGATCGCAGCGGACAAGGAAGAGTCACACCTATTACCTGAATGACTGGTTGCCAAATAGAAAGAAGACAATTTCGTACTGTTAATGGATTGAGGTGAGAGGGTTTTGCAGCTCAGTAACAGAAGTTTTAAAAGCCGATGAGGGTGAAGTGAGGTGAAGGGACAATAGATCATCTTTGCTCGAGCCAGGATTTGAACCCGGGACCTTTTGCACCGTAGAGGGGTGCCTAATCGACTACATTACAGAGGCTGGCTTACTGTTAATAAAATATTTTCTTTTAAAGAGGTGTCACTGTGTCTTTTAGCATTAATCTTAGCGTTACTGTGTACAGTATGTTTCAGAATCTGTTTAGATACAATGTATTGCATGTGGAGTCTGTTCAAACACATACAGTATATTGAATCTGTTTTATACACACGAACTATTCCACTGGCAAGTAGGTGTTGCAAATATCAACTGGTATGTACTGTATGCTGAGTTTACTTGCATGTGTGTTTGTAGTCTCTGAACGACAGCTATGTTCCTGATACATATGATGAGCTGCTGACGCTGGCAGAAATTCAAGGCCACGTGACGTCTGTGAATGGTGAGTAGAGTACGAGTGTGCACTCTGCTACATTTCAAACATATCTAGTGCTTTTATCTCGCACTCTTGGCGGTTCTCTTTTTGTGGTAGACTGTGAGAGTGCGTGGGTGTGTGCAGGTTCTGCATTTGTAATTATTGTATTGTGTATGCTGTGCTCTCTAGATGTTAACGTGCTGATGTTTTTATAGTTGCTTTGAACTACCTTTTTACAGTCCCAGATTTTGCAATTTTTCTTATTTTACACCTATTTTCACTGATCTCTTACAAACGTCACAAAGCATAACTTTCCCTCTTTTTACATTTTCCTGCAGCTAAAATTTTTTACGTAATTTTTTAGTGTGTCACTTGAGTAGTGTAAACATAACTGTATCACTGTATTGTGTTCTTGTCTGTTTGTTGAAATGGAAAAGTAGAAACTGGTTTTATCAAAGTGCTTATAAGTAGACTCGAGTGAATGTTAGATGTGAAGTGAGTTACTTGTAGTAAACAACTGTGGCCTTGTTGCAGTGACATCTGCATGGTGTGATGCGATGAATGCAGTTCACAAGCACGACGAGGTAGCCCTCGGCAGAGTGCTGTCATCCCCGGCTTTGCTTCTCAAGGTACATTCACATCCAGTCTCTCTGTTCTTTCGTGAGAAATAGCCAGTAGATGCTGTTTGTCTAGCAGCATTATGAGGAATCCAACAGCAAGTATTCACCAAGCTGTTCTCGTAGTGTGTATACAATATAGGGGTGACGGCAGACAGCGTATGTTGGTCTGTGTAGGATGTGGTGACAGAAAATGCACAGTTCTACCTTCAGGAGCTGGAGTGTGTGGCCAAGACTCTGGGTGGCGACCTGCCTACTGGGGAGCAACGTGATAGGCTGCAGGCCATCGTATGTCATGGCAACTACGCTGCACAGAACCAACATGTCTGTGAGTTCATGCCAGTCAGTCTTCGCCTTTACTAAGAGTATAACAACCACATCACTTGGCTACTACAATGCAACTGCAAAAGTATTCTCCATCCCCGTCAAAAACTATAAATGGTTCAAATAATAAAATAATAATAATGAAAATCCAAATTTTGCAAGTAGGAATTCATATTCAAAAATTAGTATGTTAAAATGTAGCAGTAATATAAGTGGTTACCATCAACCAATAAGCCATAGCCGTGTGTGCATAAAAAAAGTGAACGCAACAAGGCAGCTGTTGGTGATTCGTCTTGTCTCCCCTGTTGTCCTTTGTCACCTTTGTCTCACAAACATGCACACGCTGTGAAATATTGCATCAAAGTTTTCCTTAGTCATGTTCCATGGTTGTATGGAAGATGTCTGTATTGCTAGTATCTGTGACGTGATTGTTATTTATATACTACAGTATGTTCTTTTCTTGACGCATGTACTATAGGATGATTGAATGGAAGCGGTGTATGTTCCGTTATCTAAACATAGTGTGCCATTTGGGAGATCCAGATTGTTGCAGATTTGCAGAAATAAGAGGGAAATGGAATAAATCTTAAAAGGAAATCACTTTTTGTAGTCTGTGTGTACTTTTGAGAAGTTCCCTCCTCCAAATACTTATTGAGCCATTAGATATGTTATTCGTATTATTTTTCAGAAACATTCAGTACTGGTAGAGTAAAAAATTTTTTTATGTTAGCAATTGTTTTAGTCACTTTAGAACATTCTTAGCTTTAACTAATGAAGTTTTTTACGAATCATTTCTTTATAAATTTTATTTCAAACATCATAATATTTTGTGTACTACATACTTCCTTATGTACACCCACTTTATTGCCTATGTTTGAACCTGAGGTCTGTGTTCAGTGTAAATTACTGCCTGTGGTTTATACTGTAACATTGTTTGCTGGCTGGTCTTGTCTAGCAGCTATTGGTTAGTTTAAGTAAAGTTTGTGATGGAAGAAGTCCATACATATTTATCAGGAATGTAAACTTGTATTTTTACTGTAGTATAACGAGCAATATGATGTGTATAATTTTATTGTCAGGAAGGCAGGATCAGTATGGATAAAATAATAGTTGGTGAGGGCCACACAGTTTGGAGAGCAGCCGAGATGTGGCTGGCAAGGGTGCAATAATTAAGGGGAACACCCTGAGAAAACGTAGCAACATCCATTCTGTTTCCCGCTTAAGAATTGGTCTGTACATAGGCTGTATGGTTAGTCTGGTTATCGTAGAGACAGTGGCACGGTGATGCTAACGCAGAGCTGTGTACAGATGCAGAGGCTCTGGCGAAGGTGAACGTGGCATTATGCGAGGGCACTTGGAAGGATCTGCTGGCGGCTCTGAGCAACCCTGTTTTGAAGCTGTCTGGAGTGAGCGAGTTTGCTGCCCCTCTGTACCTGGAGGAGATGCGTGTGGACCGTCTTGACTTGGGGGTAAGCCCTGTCTGAATCCCACTTGGAATCTTCGTGTTTGCATGAAAAAACAAACTATAAGATGGCGTACAGTAACTCTGCAGCGACCCCTCGCTTAACTGTATTTGTGGTCATTGTTACGTAGCCAGTTGCATATTAATGAGGCTGTATAATGAAAGAATGCTGGACTCGCATTCAGAATACACCCCAGATAGTTGGCAGTTTAGCTATTTTGGTTTATTTGTCCTTTATTTTTCAAAATATTTTGTGGCAAACACCAGAATGATTCCCAAACACACTTGCAGTTTGGGATGCTTTTTAAGCATTGGACAGCATGCAAGCATTGATGCTGGAACCCTTTAAGGCTTACTCATGTACCGTAACTCTGTGCATTTAGCTTGCTGATGTTCATAGTTACATCAAAATTATTATACATTTTAAATATGTATAAAATGCTTGCTTCACAGTTTCAACTGTTATCTTAACAGGGTCAGCTGCAAATGTTCTAATATCAGCTGTTAAGTTTCCTTCTCTGTTCCTGATATTGTCGACTACAAGGCCTACATATAACATTGTACATAATCATGCCGTAGTTGCAAGTGTAAATATCAATTAAACTTTAAAAGTAAAATAAAAAAAAAACATTTTTATAATCCTTATTTTGGGACATCTTTGTGACTTATTTGTAGCCTGTTGATCAAAAGGACAGTTACTGATCAAGTCCTGGTTTGATTTCATCCCAATGTTTTTCTTTTTTTTCCCTGTAATATTAGATTGTGTTATTTTATAATATTTACTGGCCTACTTGATGCATCACCCAAGTATGTTTTGTATACGTAACTGTAGTTATCCAGTAGTAGAAGGCATGTGTTTCAAAAATCTTACTATGCAAATTGTAGTCTTGTCATATAGCTGAGAGCATGGATGGATAATAGCAAACTGTAACCTTGAACCTAATGATTGAAGCTGTAGTTGTTAGAAGTATAGACAGAGAAGTTTCGTTGTTTCCAGAAGGACCTGGTGTTGTCAGACGTGGAGGCAGCTGTACGAGTGCTGACCTCCGTGGCTGCCATCACGCAGGCTGTGGACGTTGGCAGCCCTGATCTTACCTGGAAGGCCCTCTGCAACCCTGCGCTCCATTTCTTGGTCAGTGTTGGCTCCTTGGCTCTTTCTGCATTTTGTAAGCAGTTTGCACACTTAAGTACAGCTGTGGTATATCTACAGTACTGTACTTGTTTACAGTTTGTATTCATAGGTATTAGACTAATAACTTCAGATTTCCATGTAATAGTGTTAGTTTCATAGACGGTACTAGTGATTACATTTACCTTTTATGAAACAATTTCAGCTCGCGTAGTTTTCTCATAATGGTGCATTAAAGTAAAAAATGTGCATGTTACGCTACTATGCAAATAGTGAAAACCAATTTATTTACTCGAAGTAATTCAAAGTGATCAACATGCCACTGGCTACGTGACGTAACCATTTATAAACCCAGAACATAATACATATTTTATTTTTAAGTCTTTTTAAAGACTTGGGAAAAGCACTGAAAAAAGTTAAAAAATTCAGCAACTTTTCAAATGTACAATACTTGTTTACTGCAAGTTTTTCTAATACTAGTGTAACATATGACCAAATTTAAGCCCCGTTATACTATTTTATCACGTCAGATGTGTTCATTGTAATTTAATTTTACGAGTATTCTATTTTCTGAGTTTTATCTGTTAAATTAATTTTATTTTTGAGATGGCTGACATAGGTTAACTATTTTCGTTTAGTGCAATAAGATTACTAAGAGAAAGGCTTAGTTCAGAAAGTGCAGTTTGAAGTAATTTCTCTATAAATTACCGAGTGCAGATATGCGAGTGCTTTGGAGATGGCTCGAGGCACGACATTGCTACTTTTTGAAATAACTCTGAAGGGTAGCTTTTTGATTGGCTGAAGAGACTAATGTTTCCGTTTTGAATGCAT
>PNEQ01122858.1:0-11690 GCA_003012365.1 Medauroidea extradentata | reverse complement strand
CTTATTTGTTGATGGGACCTAATTTGGTGATAGTAATCAATTTTAAAATATTTTATTTGATGACAGTACCTTATTTGGTGATAGTACCTTATTTGGTGATAGTACCTAATTTGGTGATACCTTATAGGACAATATTAATGTCGTTAAATATAGGTTAGAATCATGTTTGACTATATTACGTTATCATAGAATCTGAAGCTTTGGTTTGAACATTTAATTTTAATTTTTTAAAACATGTCTGCAACTACCCTTTAAAAAAGTGGTTCAAAACGCTTAAATTTTTGTGAATTTCATAAGAGTTTACAAATTCGTGGTCATAAACTATATTACAAATGTGGTTATCAACAAATTCTCCTGTATTTTGAGATTAGAATGCAATACATAGAATATTACTTACTTCAAGCAGGCAGTTCAAAAATTATTATTTTCATTTATAATGCGCGCACACTGAAATATTTCATGTGAAATTCAACACACCGTTGCTTTCCGTTTTGCACAAACTAAACATTAAATAATATGGCGTCATCGCTTGTACTGTAAGAAACTAGACAGCCTGCGCTATCTCTCGGTTGAATTTGAAACCTTTTCGTGGTCACCTAAAGTAGTGAGCAAAGAATTGAATTGTATCACCAACTTAGGTATGTCACCAAATAAGGAGCCTTTACCCTACATAAATATATGTTGACAATCATTACTAAAGTTATAATTAAACATGTGAAACAGCAAACTAATGGACGTCTGCGAAATTAGGAATTTCAACTAATATCTTTATTCCAAGTACGGTAGAATCAGAGCAGATTAAAAGTTTGACAATAGAGAGCGCTAAAACAATTAAATATTCAAAACGCATATAATGAAAATGCAACTAATTTTCGCTTCGTTATACTAGATTCATTTCGTACATCTATAAAAAATTACTAAATATTTATATTTCTTATAAAGTCCTTACTAACACATATATTAAATTCAAATAAAAGTATTTAAAATATCGGTAATGGCAGTTGCAAACTGGATACTATAATATGTTACGACTTATTTCTAAGTATTTGTTGCATTAAATATGTTTTTATTAGTGGCAGTCTACATCCAATGCACACGACACAATATTTGTACCGAAGAGTTATTATAATTATTTATTTTTAATTTACGTACGTCAATTTGCTTACATTTTTACATTTTGTTCGGTTTCAAACATATATAGCTATCTTTCTAGTTGAAGTTACCGAGCACGAAGCACCTGTAACTGTCACCTGGAAAATAATACTTTGAAAGCTTTTTATCCTTAACTAACACGGCAACAAGGCAAGTTCAGACTAATTTAAATATTTGCGAATTCACAACATTTCAAGTTACTGGTTTTCTACGCGATAAAACTCTAAAATTATCTGAACTTTTACATTGCCGTAAATGGCGAAACATTTGTTGATGCCGTCTTTACTAGTTCATAAACTCGCCACCAGATGTCAGCCACTTTGCGCGACATCGCGAATTTCTGGTGTTACGGGTGGTGTCGCAGAGTGACGCATTGGCACAGTCAAATGAGAAACGTCACAGCACAAACACTCTCCGCCAATTACAACAGAGCACAAGCTGGTGTAAAAATATCCTGTCCCTTATTGTTGCAAACCGCTTGGCACGAAGACTGGATGTCGGGTGGCTGACGGACGATGGGCTATTATTAGAGGTACGTCAATTTCGCAGATACATTACAGGTCAGGTTGAACGCCAATTATGTATACTTTGTTGTCATGTCTGTGATTAGCTGGCGGCTGTCACGAACCGCGTTTGACTACTACAAGCCAGTAGTAAATAAGGAAATAATGCGAAGTGCTATCGCTTGCTACCTGCTCGTACGGTTATAAGCCAATAGATAATCGATTGTGGCCAGTGGGTGTATAGTACTGACAAGTCTAGGCTGCTGCCAGATGAATCCGCGAAATTGGCGTACCTCTTATCTCCCGCCTGAACAGATACTATCGTTATGGTCACTCACTATCGTGTCAGCTGCTATCATGACAGCTATTATCATCGCGTCAACAAGGCTAAACTCACTAAATTTTCAAATAAAAAGGATGTTCGAGATGTAATTACGAACTTATCGCATTGTACACGACTCAATGCATTAACGTCATTTGTGATAATCGATTATAATCTATAGTTGTCGAGTACATCTTTATTCCTCGATCGGTAAAGTGCGATTAATTGTATTAGTAATCAGTCCCATGTCGTGCATGTCTGGTAATACCGGTTCATGAGCACGTCGGAATCGAGTCAAATCTACTACAGGCTAGGAAGATAATATGATCTCACTCTAAAAAATAGTTTGTAAATTTGCCATACGGCGTATACGAGCGTTAATCAATAGGTATGGTAGAAAAGATTCCCAGACATACGTGGTGGCACTAGTAAACATTTTATGAAACAGTCAAATGTATACTGAAGTTACTAGACTTGTATTGTGTAATTGCATATTTACAAGGCGTAAGTATGGTACCTGTCTCATACTGCGTTTAGGTTAGTTACTTCCTAAACATTTTAGGAAGTTTTTTTTACAGTGCTCTTATAGCGGAGTTGGGCAGGTGACAATTTCCGCCAACCGTTACGCTAGTATCGATAAGCTGGCGCTTATGGAGAGAACTTCTCGTACAATACTGAACATTCGCCGAAGAACGAACTTCTCTCCATAAATACTAGCACAGTCTGCCTTCGTAGCGTGGTTGGTTAGGCGCCGGTCTACGGTGCGAGAGGTCCTGAGTTCGAATCCTGCCTTGGGCATGGATGTTGCGTTGTCCCTTCACCTCACTTTACCCTCATCGGCTCTTAAGGGGGAATGTTACACAATGTCGTTGTATTTTCAGTTTTTGAGCCATAACATTCTTTCTAAATGTATTATCATAATTTTCTCTTCAGCATAGCATAGGATACATTCTTGGTAAACTGCTTGACGTAAATGATAATGTAATCTTTCATTAATTTGACATGCAGAATCATTACAAGATAATTCTCAAAAGTAAAACTATAATTCTTTTGTAATGATTCTGCGTGACAAATTAATGAAGGTTTCCAATATTATTTATGTCGAGCAGTTTACCAAGAATATATCCTATGCTTTGTCGAAGAGAAAATTTTGATAATACAATTTGAGTAAATGTTATGGCTCAAAAACTGGAAATACAATAAAAATTGTCTACCCCCCCCCCCTTAAGAGCTCTTTGTTAAAGGGCGATGAAACCCTCTCACTTTACTCACTAGCACAGCTTTGATCCCTTGCTGACGCCAGCGCAGTTAGCGGTGGAAATTGTACCTCGACCCTCGACACTAATAATATTGAGCTTCCTAGACTGTTGTAGAATTAACTTCAACCTAATAAACTTAGCAGAAAGTTCATTGCCAGCGTGAAAAATACTATATCAAATCTATCTTAGCAACTGAAATACGTACCAGTAACCTTTCATTAACATTTTAAAAATCTTAATATTTTTAGTAGTTAATTTGTGGGAAAAAAATTGTATTATTGATTATTCATTGTGTTTCACTTAAATTACTTTCTATAAACTATCCTTTTGTCTTATCCACTTATAAAAATGTCGGTAATATGGTAACCTTAAACAATTTTTAATTGAATAGTGTTATAAGGCTGTATTGTACCATTTTCTACCGTACGAATGTGTGTGAGTATATTTATACGAGGAATGCCGGAATAGTTTAGGAGTACAATGCTTTTAATTAAAATTCTCGCATTTTTTGTCCCCATGTTGACTGATAGTTGATGGCATTGCCGTTAGCGCTCTGCGTTGCAATGGTCGGAATTTTTCTTGTAAACATAGTGTTACGTGTTTGAGCAAAAACTTTTCATGTGGGCAATTCCCATGAGTTCTTTTGGGATAGAGATCGTATTATTTGAAATAAAAGAGTTAAATTAAGTGCTGGATTTAATAGCTCACAAAGCTACGAAATACACAAAAGAGCAATCAACTATAACTCTCACAACACAATTAGTTATGCACACAATTAGTACTGTGCTGCAGAACGTTAATTAACTTTGACAATTAAAGCACAAGAATATTTACCATTAATCAATTAAATACTACAAATCACAATAAAAGTTCGGTCATATATCCAATCAACAGTCTCTCAAATAGTGACAATGTACAACCTTAAAAGTCCGAAGTGGTAATGGCTGACCTTGCACTGTGCAGCACCCAGAGCGCACCACTGTCTTCACTCTTGAGGTATTCGGTTCTACTCCCGTCGCACACTTCCTTCTTCACCTGTCGACCCGCAGCAGAAGCCCTCTTGTAGCACTCAGCACTGCTCCGAAGGTGTGCCTGTAGCCTCGCAGTATACTCCGACGTCACCAAGATGTATTCCTGACATCACCTAGATGTCCTCACCAGCCTCTCTGCACAAGCTTAGCACCTCCTCCGAGCAGGACCAATAGCGAAGCACTTCTTCTCTTGAATCACCAGGTAGACAGTCTCCTCAAGTACCCTTACTGCCCTCCTAGACACAACAATGTCAGTGTTGTTCTCCACAGCTCACCTTCTCGGTAGCACTCTATCACAACACGGAAAGTGTTGTTCATCCTTCCTTCAGCCTGCTGGCGTCACACAGCCTCGATACCGACCACCGCCGTCGTGTTGCCATCCTCGAGACGCCACACCTCGTCAGCTCAGTCGCGCCGACACAACACCTTAGTGTTGTCTGTCCCTTCTGCAGGGCGCTGATGTTACTCAGCCTCGACACCGACCACCGCCGCCGTGTTGCCATCCTCGAGACTCCACACCTCGTCAGCTCCGCCGATGTTATATCGGCCTAGGCGCCGTCGTGATACCGCCCCCAAGACGCTGGGTTCACTTCATCTCTGCGCCGCTGTCAGTGTCTCTTCTCGGCCCGTCACTTCTCACGACACCCATCGCCGCCTCTAAGGGGGCTGCCTCGCACCACTCTCGGTTCTCACTTCATACTCGCCAGACTCCATACTGACTGCACAACACTAGACTGACTAAGACTGACTCGTCAAGACTCTTCACGACTCCACAAGACTATTACTTCCAGACTGATTCATGTTGCGCAGTACCGAGGCTTTTATACGGCCCCTTCAGTGACGTCAATCGCTGATGAAACATGATGACCTGAGGTCTAAAAATAGACATTACCTCCTCGTGCCTGTTGGTAGTCACGTATACGCATTGACGTCATCGGGGAATCCCAATGACGTCTCTCGGGAGTTGCGACATACAGGGAAAACTCATGACATCACTGGTCGACTCAGGCCGTCCGCCTAGCACAATGCAATATGCCTACTGCCCGGCCAACACGCAACAATAGTATATAGTCAAGATTTTGGTCACATACAAGGTGCTCCAAAACTTACCATTCTTTACAATACGTACATATTTCTTTGTGTTGAAAGAAGCACTAATTTCAGTTAGCATTTTTTTGTAACCGAATGCCACCACGATATGGCTTCGGAAACAAATGAACATCAATAACGCCTATCTTCACCATGCTAACTCGACCACTGCAAAGCAGCGTGCCGGCTGCAGTGCCATCAGCTGTCAGTCAACAAGGGGGTCAAGTTTTCAGACGAATGTCCAAACCTGTGCTTCTAAGGCTGTGATCCGTGGCATTATAACAAGAGAGTCCTGTCATTTAAAACGAGAACCTTATTTTAGCCGATGACGCCTGAATAGGCCTACGTCAGTATTTGTAGGGACCGCGGCGGTCATGTGGATAGACCTCTCGCCTTCCACCAAGTCGATCCGAGTTCGATTCCTGACGGGTCGGTCCCGGGATTTTCGCATTAAGGAATCGTGCCGGACCCAGTCAGCGGGTTTTCTTGGGGATCTCTCGTTTCCCCCGCCCATTCATTCCGGAGTTGCTCCATATTCAAATCATGTCACTCCTCACCAGCACTTAAGACCCCAATGTTAAGCGCTGACCTCTCGCGTTATTACAGTATTTCATTATTGCATTTATTTTTAGTTCCATAAGTTGGTCTTCGGAGCAACCTTCGGTTAAAGTTAATTCTACTACAGGTTAGAAAGATCAATGTTAAAAGTTTGGTACAGAGAAAATTTCTGCCGCTTGAGCGCTGGTATCGGTAATGGGTGCAAACTAACCAATTACAGAGTTTTCTTAATTTTAAGTTATTTAAAGTCCATAATTTATAACGCGAAATTGGTTTATTTTCAAATTATTATTAAGTTAAATGACTTTTATTTTCTCTTTGTAATTAAGTTAAATGAATTCTGTCATCTTCAAGATTACTTAAATTTAACTGTACTACGGTTTCGTTTATTTCTGGTCCCTTTGCGATGACAGCGATACTAGCGGCAGAAATAAGAAAACACATTTTCTTTCTAACCTGTAGCAGATTTAACCTTACTTCAAGGATTTGTTTTCCTATCCCAGTTACGAGAGCAGGGGCGTCATTTAGGGGTGGCAGGGAGGGGGCAAATGCCCCCTTTAATTAAAAAATTTAAGTGTATTTTTTTTTATTTTGTTATTTAAATAATGCTAATTTAAGCACATAAAACTGAAGTTGTATTATTAAAGTTTATAATTTATACATGCTTAATTAATAAAAAAAGGTGCAACAAGGTCACTGTCTCCGAAAAAAAAATCTTGCCCCCCTCTCACCCAAGATAAACCTGAAATGACACCTCTGTACGAGAGCCTGACCGTACTGTGTGGCAGGTGCGGTCAGATACCAGTGGGCGTGACCGGGCAGGATGCGCGCGCAGCTGTCCACAGATTTCAATCAGCAGCGAGCGATCGGTAGTTGTAATCAATGGCCGCGTATTACGAAACCCAAGTCTCTCTCGTGACGACCTGCTTACGTAACTACCTGACTGTCCACTCTTGCACTCTTGAGTCGAGCCTCACGCAGCGCTTTTCCGCCAGCTACGAGACCAGCTCGTTACTGGAATGAGGAAAACTAATCGCCTAAGTTCTCGTACACTGATGGACAACTTAAAGCCACGATATTTCATTTATTTCAAACAATTGTAAATAACTCGAAGATTTTTTTTAACCAAATGCTTTGAATAAATTTGTGACTGTGTATAGTCATATGATACACAATTTTGCCGGAGCGTTTTTTTATAGTGTTCCGTTTTCTAGCAAGAAATAATTTTGCTTCATCTTGGTTTATTTTGACAACAAAATAGTGTTACAAGTTTGAGGTGCACTAAAACTTTACATGTGGGCAATGCCCATGAGTTCTTTTGGGATAGAGGTCTTATAATTAGAAATAAAAGAGTGAAATTAAGTACTGGATTTAATAGCTCACAAAGCTACGAAATACACAAAACAGTAATCAACTATAACTCTCATAACACAATTAGTTATGCACACAATTAATACTGTTCCTCAGAACGTTAGTTAACTTTGACAATTAAAGCACCAGAATATTTACAATTAATCAATTAAAGACTACAAATCGCAATAAAAGTTCAGTCATATATCCAGTCAACAGTTACTCTCAAATAATGGCAACGTACATACAACCTTAACAATCCTAAGGGAGGATGGCTCACCATGTACAGTGCAGCACCCAGAGTGCACCACAGTCTTCACTCTTGAGGTCTTCGGTTCGACTCCCGTCGCGCACCTCCTTTGCCTGTCGACCCGCAGCAGAAGCCCTCTTGTCTCACCCAGTACTGCTCCGAAGGTATGTGCCTGTAGCCTCGCAGTAGACCCCAACGTCACCAAGATGTCTTCACCAGTCTATCTCCACAACCATAGCACCTTCCTCTAGCATTACCAATAGCGAACTCTCCCCAATTTGTCGATTCAGCCCTTATATACCAGGCAAAACAGTAGGGGAATTATCGCATTACAGGGGTCTAAAATTAGATATTTAATCATGTTTCGGACGAGATTCGAGTCACGTAGGCCGCTTCGCAGGGCGAAAACGCAGTTGAGACAGGTATTTATTACGTAGTTTCGGCGGGATTCCCACTATGAGACACTCGGGCTTTGAGTCATGGGCCAGCCCTCGGTGTTTCGACACAGGCCCCATCCAGCCCGCCCTCAGAAACACAGCATGCAACAATAGGTGATATTTCACGGGGAAAAATCTAAAAATCCGTTTGGTTGTATTGCAACAGATAAATTCAGATAAAAACGTTGAAACTAACGAACGAAAAATAAATGTTGCTCCAAATAAGGCTTTTCTTTACGAGACGTTCCATTTCGCTTGTTCCGTTTAACTTAAAAAAAAAAAAAAAAAAAAAAAAAAAAAAAAAAAAAAAAAAAAAAAAAAAAAAAAAAAAAAAAAAAAAAAAAAAAAAAAAAAAAAAAAAAAAAAAAAAAAAAAAAAAAAAAAAAAAAAAAAAAAAAGCTTCGCTTTACAAATACACAGCGCAGTATGGCGACAGCTTGGCCCTGCGCGTTTTCTTTTCAGTCCAGTTCATGTTTGCAGTAAAATCTCAATCCGGATTCTTCACCCCATTCCGCCTCAACAAGTGGAGTGGATTATATCGCTTCACTCCTACTTCAGACCACAACTAAGTGTTTAAAGTGAAATCTCAATCTGAATTCTTCAGTCCACTCAAGGTTCAATCCGGATTGAAGTTTTACCATTAACGGCTTAACTGCTTATGCAGGGTATGCAAAATATTTGCGAGTGTACACTTCTGCGTTAATTCGTTACAAAAAAAATCATTTAACCATACATATATGGTAATCTTACCTTTCCTCACAAAATTTCAGCTTGAGGCGTTCAAATAGTAACCGGAGTAAAATTTTCAAGAGACCAACTCCTTGATAACCCCTTCTGGAGAACAGGGTTATGTTGCTGTTAGCCAATAAAACTCACAAAGTGGTGCGAAAAAAATTCGAACAGTAGACATAACAAAAATCACAAATCACAACGATGCTTAAACGAGTGTAACTTTAAAAGTTCAAAATTTCTATGCTTATTCAAAACTCCCGCCATCACAAAACTCGCTAATTGCTTGCAGGCGTCTAGACGTAACGTGGTGATGGACCAATCCTGTTCACTCGACCGAGCAGCTTTGCCCCAAGTTTTACCAGGTCACTTATAATAAACGCCCTAATGCCAGTGTACCGGGTTGTTTTATCCTGGCGAACGCGAAGCCAAATGTAGGATAGTTGCATATTTTTTTAGTTACTGTGCCGTATTGATTTTTCGTAAAAAAAAAAAGCATTATTACATATTCGGAAGAATAGCAGTACTGCTATTGTTTGTATTGTTTTTGGCATGTCCGCAAGGAAATTGCAAGCGTATCTCTATTCTATGGGCTGGACAACATGTTTGTTTTATGTAGGCGGTGAACTGCTATGATTCAACTGCTCTGCCGAGCGTGCGACGACGGAATCACCACGGTTCATGCTGCTTGCAGTCAGGGGGGGAGCAATTTGACGCCCTACTTCACCCCCATTGTCCCCTTGGCGCGGAGAAAGTCTCCAGTATCTCCGAGATGCGCACATAGGCAGGCAGACGAGACGGCGCCGTAAGCCAGTTACTTTTTTTTCTATTTAATATTGTTTACTGGGCTTTTCCGAATACATTATACAAGATATTAGCTTTACGTTTCGTCAACAGCGATTGCGTTAGAAACGGTCACATTTAGGCCGCGGTCACACTGGCTGCAGAATTACTTCAGTTAAACATGTTCATCGTTTGAAGTGTAGTTTCTTTTCGTACATTGACACAATGGGCACACGTGGAATGGTTTCGTAAGGAAAACGTATTTACGAACAAACTGCAATGTATTTTAAGCGCATGGTAGCCACCGGAGGCGCCTTCCACGGACTAACACACGAATGAGTCGAGAAGGGAGAGGGAAAATTATTTTCAGCTCAGGAAGTACTGTAGTAACACCTTACAGTTCCACGGAGATTTCTCGTCATACTGCTAGCTGTAATTGCCATCGCCACCTGCGTCCACTTTCATATTCTCCTCGCCCAGAGGTGGTCGAGTTACTCCGCACCCTTTCACCTGCTGGTTTGACGTTGCCAACATAACATACCCGGCAACTATGCAAGTGAGGGTGTATTACGTTACTCCAGACCTAGTTGGCCGTTTACTTAACTGGACTCGTACGACTGGCTGGCTGTTTCATAACGTGCCGACACATTCTTGCATTCTAGATAGTTGCAGCAGGAAGCAGTGACCACTACGGAGCCTGGGCCGTTGTACGGAGGGAAGGGAGTGTTTAAGGCCGGTATTCCTAAACGTGTGTATAAGGGTTTAGGTGCAGCATATGTCATGCCTAGACCTTATCGGTATTCCTAAACGTTTGTATAAGGGTTTAGGGTAAGGTCATTGCCTATTCAGGACTGATCTGTGACTTTTCCTTGTCCTAATATAACTACGCATGCGCAGTACGCTTAACTCTACAGACGGCTACGTACGTTACAACGTATTTTACCGCTTGCTGGACGAATATCGCTTTTAATAATAAAAAGAGAAAACAAAAACATTCTAATAATACAGAAAATGAAACTTTGTGGCAGCAGGAATACTAAATAACAACTCACTAACATTTTAAAAGCCCAAATAATCCAAAATAAAAAAAATTGTAGTTTTAAAAGCTTTGCATTAAACATATATTTTTTTGGTCATTTTTACGAAAGTGGTTGAGTAACTCAGGCGCTAAGGTGTCGGCACGATGATAGTTTTATTTGGGTTCGAATCCCATTCACTCCAAATGTTTTTTTGTTTTACTTTTTTTTATATTATGTATGACAATAAGGTAAATATGAAATTAAGGTTTATTTCCATAAATATAGTTTCTAAGCATTAAACTGACTAAAAATATTGGAATAAGATAAATGTATAATGAATCATTAATTGATAGAAAATTTTTACCTCTGTAAATTGTAGCCAACATGTAGGAATACCATGTCTAGTGTACGCAATATAATGACTTGACTTTTTTGTTCTTTAAATGCTTACAAATAGAATGAATAATGGACGTACGATTAATAGGCACCTTTTGTAAACCGGCCTACTTAGAAAATATGCATTTACAATTGTTACAAACTGTTATATACTGTTGATTTAAACACATTTTTGTAAGATACGATACGTTTAACTAACATTCAGAAGTTCTGACCAAGTTTTAATTTACAAACATTCCAATATTTTTTAAAATTAATTTCCGAAATAAAATTATTACAAGTAAAATAAAACGAATGTCGTTTATATATTTGTTCCTAAACAACTTGTATTTAATCTGCGTTACGTCACGTTAAATAAAAGTCTCAGAAATAATTAAATGTGTTCACGATATATTCACCTACGAAAAAAAAATTAAATCTGTAACGGGATGTTTCCAAAACAGCTAGCGTGCTATAAATAATTTGTAAAATTATCTCCATTCTCGTGCCATTGTAATTCAAAATTTAGTTACATATATGAAAGTAAATTACAGATTCGTAAAAGTCTAATTCAAAAAATCGTTTGTACGACAGAAAATCTGCTCGCTGGTTCTGTGACTTGTGCATAGAGACAATAGGACATTTAATAGACGTGCCAATGCTGCTCTTAACTTAATAGGTTTTTTTTTTTTTTTGTATTTTGTAAGGAAAATCTCAAGGTAAGTGATCACATTTAAATTTTACAGTTTTATTTTTAAAGTAAACATACTTGTACACTAATCGGCGAATGGTATGTGCATATATCGAGAAAGTACAAGCTTAACTAATAAGAC
>PNEQ01122857.1:0-11656 GCA_003012365.1 Medauroidea extradentata | reverse complement strand
ACTACTTATAAACACCTTACAGAAAAAAAATATTCTAAGACCTACACGAGTGGAACATATTCAACGCCTTACGAGAATGCAACATACTAGAAGAATTCCTAGCAGTGTACTATGATACAAGACAGACATACAAGGGAAAATAAGTGTTAGGTTAAAGGAAGAACAGAAACAAGGCTAGACATGTAACTTGTTAGAAGGACAGGTCAGGTTAAGTTAGGTTAGGTTAGGTGCGGTAACGCTCTTAATGGTGATACTTGAAAACAGAGACGGACTAAACCAGTAGTACATACAACATCAACGCTATCTAGCAGACGACACTAGAACCAATACGACTGGTATTGCTACTAGCTCTTCTGGTGGAAAGACTCAGCACCAAAGTCTTAATAATCAACGCCATCTAGGAGACGATCAGTAACTACTGGCAGCCCTACCTAGAGGACAACAATAAAACTAATTTAAAAAAAAAACAAGATAGAAGGTGGAGCCAATGAGGGTAGCTAGGTATCAAGACAACGGACATTAACCAAGATGGTGGGTAGTCCGTACACAAATAATTACGAGACACATGCTGAACATTTCCCCTGATCCCGCTCCTAGGCTCCTGCAATAGAATCGGCTATACTACACTACTCTTCGCTATGGCAGCTTTCTGGTTACACTGACTCGAGCTTTGTTCAATATATATGTGACAATGTATTATGTAGTCTTAGAAGTCGCGCAGCCCGACATTCCCACGTCACAATAGTCAATTATAGCTATATACGGACTATTGTGACTTTAACTTGTAAGGCATTAGTCTTATGAACCGCCTTAACTATGCAGCGATTAATACACTTTTCTACACCAGGTAGTAACATCACCATTCCACGCCATGAATTACTGTACTGAAATTATTAACATTGAAATTTAAATTAATGTCGCGGGCTGTATGCTTACAGTTATAAAATCACAAAAACAACACATTTTTTCTATTTAAAAAGTTTTAAGAAATAAGTTTTTAAATTCATATTTACATAAATTTGAGCGAATAGCCATTGGCTCGTGACACCTAATTTCAGTATCTATTGTTTCGTTTCAATAAATCTGTTGCTTTTCTTTGCATGTGTGTTCATATAGCATGAATCTTTGGGGCGAATAAAGATATTTTGGTCAGCACTTAATATCTAGATATTTAGTGCTGGCGAGGGCTAACATGCCGAGTACGGAGCAGCGCCGGAATGATGGAGCGGGGGAACCGGCACGTCCCCGAGAACATCCATTGACCAGCAGAACCAAATTTATTTCCAAATGTAAGGTTCCAACCTTGTCTGTAGCAGTGTGTGGCCATGCCGTATACTGGCCAGGCAAAAACTTGAAGTTCGTGTATTTGTGCCCTAGTTGCTTGAACTTTATGCACGTCGTCGCTGTGGTCCATAAACATTTTTTTGCCATAAGAGACAATGTATTTTACTCGGAGTTCGAAGAGCAAATAATAGAGTAAAAATTATTTATCGAATAGTAGATGGGCCGTGTTTATCTCAGTCTACGTTGATCGGAGAGCAAAATTTTGATATAAAATTAAAAACTCAACAACATAATTGCGTTTTGAAACACATTTCTGTGAGTACCGACTTCGCCAACTGTATGTGCATCGACACCATTGTTAAACTAATACATTCATGCTAGTTACTGCTATGCTGCTATTTACTTAATATTTTGTGTGCAAAATTGTTTGTTTTATTACTGTTAACAAACAGTTGCACATCATCAGTGACGTGCATATGTGTAAATAAACAATATGTGTCAATATGTGGCCGTATTTTCAGGATAGTTCGTTAAGTATATCTACATATTGTTTAACCACATAATTTATACTATGCGAATGTAAAACATGGCCTTTTACCTCATGAAATGTAACAATAGCAGATGTAGTTCATGTAACTGGTCGCTCTGTACACCCGAATTAAGGTTAATTCTACTACAGGTTAGAAAGAAAATACGTTTTCTTATGGGAGAGCTTGGCACAGGGAGAATTCCTGCCACTAGTTTCGCTTCGATCGCTAAGAGACCAGATAAATACGAAACCGTATTAAAATTAAATTTAAGTGAACTTGGAAATTATATTTGTCATTTAATTTAATTTTCAAGTGAAAAGAAACCAATTTTGCCTTTTAAATTGTCAACTTAATGTAACTTAAAATGCAGGAAAGCTCTGTGATTGGTCAGTTTGGTGCATTAGCGATACCAGCGCTCATGTGGCAGAAATTTTCTCTGTGCCAAACTTATAACATTGATCTTTCTAACCTGTAGTAGAATTAACCTTACCCGAATTCAACGCACGTAACCGTCTTCATTCAAATCTGTTCGTTGTTAATACCATACGAGGCGCTTACGAAAACCTTACTCGATGTACTCGAGGCTGTGTTTTGGTCAACAATAACGAATTGTTCGCGCATAACTGGCATATATACGTTGACTTCAAGGCAGTTCCAACATGCCATCTCTTGTGTACTCCTACCTCCATGGTCTGGAATTTGTTTTATTTTCGTACGTTAGCACAATGGGCACACGTGGAATATTTTCGTATAAAAAAACCTGTTTACGAACACTGCAACACATTTGAAGTGTGGGGTAGGCAGCCGCCTTAAGAACTGCATCTGATACAACTGTATCTGTAATATGTGGGTAATAAACATTTCTGTTTTCTACATTCCAAAATATTTTGTGCATCTTAGTTTATTATTTATTAAAACTAAAGTATATTTTTCAAGAGCTAACACAATAAAATGCAGCCAAGCAAAAACTTAAGATTTTTACTTTTAAAGCATAATTTACCGTAGAAAAAATTACAAATTTTTAAAAGAAGCTGTACATTCAAATTTCGGGTTTGAAAACTCCTGAAATAGCATCATTCTGCACTTACAAATACAAATTTTTCCGGGGGACGACACGCGGACATTCAGTTTATAGTTTGGGGTGTGCTATATGTACTAGTTGCCAGCCGTGGCTCAGCTGTGACCCCGGCCCCTGATATTGCTGTAGCTGTAGGCAGTTTACATAGAGTCGTTGTGTTAGTAGCTCTGGACGCTGGACGCCAGAGAGAGGAACGCGTTGGTGTTTGAACACTGCATGGCGGGTATTATAGGCGGGAGAGGGGAGGCGCAGCGCAGCCACCTGACTGTGCCATCCACCTCCCCTCTGTCCCCTCGTGTAGAGTGAGGCTGGCAGGCCGGGCCAATAGCAGGGCGTGGTGACGTCATGGCGAGCCAATGACAGCGCGGCGTAGTGATGACATGTGGCTATAGATAGACAGCACGGCGCGGCAGAGAGCATCTAGCAGGCCAGACTTGCCAGTGTGTGCCACACCGCGGTACCGCGTATATCAAGTGTGTTCAGTGATACGTATACTGTGTGTGTCGTCGTCGTCCTGCTGGTCTACTGATATAGTGAGTCCTTGTACCTACTCTTGTACCACTGACATTATATCTTGTAACTAGCCTAGCAGCTAGTAGAGTAGGCGTGGCCAGTAGCGTAGTGCCTGTCTGCCCATAGTGTACTTGTCATATGCTGTCCTTGTACTCGTTGCGGCTAAGTACACTATGTTGTTGACATGTTGGCTAAGTGCGCTCTCTATACACTATCCCTTCCGTCCTGACGTCGCCCAGGCCGACCTAGAGTAACTCCTCGTTGCACTCTCCCTCTGTCCTTATGTCATGAGCCCCTAGTACTCTTCCTTAGTACACACAACTTCTGTCTTTATGTTCTGGTTTGGCTCGTAGTGCGCATCCGTAGTTCACTCTTTTTATTATGTCCTGTGTTGGCCCCCAGTATGCATCCTTAATGCACTCTACCTCTGTCCTTATGTCCTGAGTTAGGCCTTAGTATGCATCCTTAGTGCACTCTACTTCTGTCCTTATGCCCTGAGTTGTGTCTTAGTGCGCATCCTTAGTGCACTCTACCTATGTTCTTATGTCCTGTTTTGGCCCGTAGAGTGCGTTCTTAGTGCTCTCTACTTCTGACCTTATGTCATGTGTTGGCTCCTAGTACGCACTCTTAGTGCAGTCTACTTCTGTGCTTATGTCCTATGTTGGACCCTAGTGCGTATCCTTAGTACACTCTACCTCTGTTCGTATGTCCTGTGTTGGCCCCTAGTACGTATCCTTAGTGCACTCTACCTGTGTACTTATGTCCTGTGTTGGCTCCTAGTATGCTTCCTTAGTGCACTCTACCTCTGTCCTTATGTCTTGAATTGGGCCTTAGTACGCATCCTTAGTGCACTCTACCTTTGTCCTTATGTCATGTGATGGCTCGTAGGACGCACCCTTAGTGCAGTCTACTTCTGTGCTTATGTCCTATGTTGGACCCTAGTACGCATCCTTAGTACACTCTACCTTTGTCCTTATCTCCTGTGTTGGCTCCAAGTAGGCCTACGCATTCTTAGTGAATTCTACCCCTGTACTTATGTCCTGTGTTAGCCCCTAGTATGTACCCTTAGTGCACTCTACCTCTGTACTTATGTCCTGTGTTGGTCCCTAGTATGCATACTTAGTGCACTCTACCTCTCATGTCCTGTATTGGCTCCTAGTACGCATCCTTAGTGCACTATATCTCTGTACTTATGTCCTGTGTTGGCCCCTAGTATGCTACCTTAGTGCACTCTACCTGTCAGGTCCTGTATTGGATCCTAGTACGCATCCTTAGTGCACTTTACCTCTGTTCGTATGTCCTGAGTTGGGCCTTAGTACGCATCCTTAGTGCACTACCTCCGTCCTTACGTCCTGTGTAGGCCCCTAGCGTGCGTCCTCAGAGCACTCTTCTGTCCTGAGTTGTCGTGTATGGATCCCTAGTGAGCATCGTCAGTGCTCTCTCCCTCTGTACTCTTGTTTGAATGGGCTCTAGTTGGTATCATCAGAGCACTCTTCTGTCCTGAGTTGTCGTGTATGGATCCCTAGTGAGCATCGTCAGTGCTCTCTCCCTCTGCCCTTGTGTTCTGGATGGGCCTCAAGTGTGTTCCCTCGATAGTTTTCCTGTCTTATATGTAGTCCTGGGTTGTGTCCTCAGAACGCTCTCCGTCAATTGTGCAGTGTTTCCATTAACGCCCAGTAGAAGTCGCTCTTTACCCTTTCCTCGCGTCCTTCTTGCCCGTTCTGTAGCGTACGCACATTGCCGCCATCTTGTTAGTTGTGTATGTAGGCTGATGAAGAAATTCAGCTCGATAATGTTACAAACATCTCTTTGTTACACTGCAAGTTTAAAATAACGCAGGTATCTAGAAATCATTCTTACGCGTTAAATAGTTTTTAATTTAATTTTTTCAAGATAAAAAATGTATATGTTTTTAGCAAAAACAAAATACTTAACAAAATTTTGTTAGTCTAATGATTAGCAGAAACCTACCAATTTTCTGTCTAGAAAATTTTTGACTGCAAAGTAAAAACTATTTTCAGCACAACTGGGAGGCAGTTTTACTAGACCGTCTCTTGTTTATATATATATATATATATATATATATATATATATATATATATATATATATATATATATATATATATATAATATCTTAACAGCAGATTGAAGAACGCTCATGGAAGCATGATACCTACTTAATTCAGCTCTAAAAGCATTACCTAGTTTAAAATTGTAAATTTTTTCGAGGTCAATTTACGAAAATCACAAAGCAGCAATTATAGACAAATGCTTTTACCACATTTTGGGCAAAAAATTTTCTCGACTTAATGTATTTCTGAGGAACAATCTCCGAAGCCTAAATCTCCGTACTTTTAATTATGGCGTAAGAGATCACGCTTAACAAGGCATCATTCTGGAAAAAATGTTTGCTAATAAAGTTAGCAAATATTTTCTAAGGATATTGTTTTACAGTTTTTCCGTATTAACTTTCAAAAACACGGTCCTCCCCCGGGAAAAATTTGATTTTAAGAAGCAAATTGGGGCTATTTTCACAGTTTTACTGGTAGAAATATTTCAATTTTATCGAAGGATAAAGTTTGATACAGCCAATAATCTAACATATATTTACTCATTTCAAGAAAGATACAAGATATGTACCCAAACTCTTTGCAAGTTAGCCTGCCCAGCATGTTTTTTTTAAATACGTTTAAAAACTTTGCAAGCCTTATAGAACACAAGATTTTGCTGTGAAATGATTGTATAATTTTTTGGTGGATAGGCAGGGGCGTCATTTCAGGTTTTTCCAGGGGGGGGGGGAAGATTTTGTTTTCTGATGACAGTGACCTTGTTGCATCTTTTTTATTAATTAAGCATGTATAAATTAGATACTTTAATAATAAAACTTCAGTTTAATGTCCTTAAGTTAGCATTATTTACATTTAAAAATACAAAAAATATATTTATACACAAATTCCAAATCCAGGGGGGGGGGCATTTGCCCCCCCCCCCTGTAGCCCCAAATGACGCCCCTGTGGATAGGAAACCATAGTTGGGGTTGGCCGAGGGGTGGGTCAGACCTCGCTTTCCACCAAGGCGATCCGAGTTCGATTCCCGGATGGATCAGACCCCGGATTACCGTATGTGAGAATCGTCCCGAACGATGCCGTTGGTCGGTGGGTTTTCTAGGGGATCTCCCGTTTCCCCCGCCCCTTCATTCCGGCGCTGCTCCATCCTCACCTCATGTCATTCCTCACCAGCGCCAAAGACCTCGCTGTTAAGCGCCGACCAATATATCTCACTTCACTTCAGTTCGACCACGACGTAGAGTGCATGATGTTATTCGACACATTTTTAAACGGGAAACAACAACGAAACCCTAACTTTTGCAACAAAAAATAGTAAATAACGATAAAGCAATTTCATTATAGCTCTTATCCAAGCATTTCAATGTTTTTGAAAATCAGTGGTCAGATGGTATTACAAAAAGTAAAAATTAGCAGTGTCTTGAGTCATTTACGCTGCAAGATTGTTTTAAAAATGTTTCACATTTTGTACATAATTTCTGATGTATTCATACATGTAACAGACGTTTAATAATCTTTTCTCAGCACCACGAATTTAACAAACAATTTCTACATCCCCTAATGGTGAATGGAATGATTTTTTTCAACGAACACGACTATGCTGGCTTCAGATTACATTTTTATTTTAAAAAACCACCCACATACAGACTTTTGGAAATGGTTGGTGATTGTATGAGGTCGAAAAATGTGTCGTGCATCACTGGCTAATTGAGAAATATTTACTGTAAACGAAATTCCAACATTCACTGGGCTGTAATTTATATACCAAACAGCAGAGCAATTTTGTATGTTAAGTTGGCCAATCGCCCATGTATATTTTTGTTAATAGTAAATACTGACGAAAAAATTAAAACAAAAACAATTTTTATACTTCTGTATTCAAGATTATATAACCGTTGATTGAGAATAAATATTTTAAGCTTCGTTGGTGTAAAACAAGCCCTATGAAAAAGCGAGGTTCATATTATAGATGTAAAACACAAATATTACACTGCATTTTTAATATGCTAAACACTGATCGGTAATCTTAAATGCCGTGTAGCATTAATAACTTTTGCAGTACAGTTATATCAACATCATTAAGACAGTAAATAAATATACACGCATAGTACAAACATAAATGTTGTCTGGTTATAACATAAAATATAAAAATATAGTAACAACATAAACCATAAAACAAGAATTTCAGTGTTTTGACAGATTTTTTCTAACATTTAATGGAATACCCAACAGTTCATTCCAAATAAAAAATAACTGAATGGTAAAATTGTCTTCACATACAACATCCACTGTTGCAAATAGTTTCAACAAGACTTCTAAGACAAATTTCTAAAATACATTTACTATTTACAAGGAAAAATTTACCATTTCTGAAAAGTAAATTGGTTTTTACAAATTATATTCTCTGCTTTTCAGACAATAGGTTAAAATCGACGGCTTAAGTAAATTTCACAAATTATTTAATCACTAAAAAGCAACATTGTGTTTTACATATTACAGCCACTGTGGTTAAAACTCAGGATCTAGACAGCTCAGGTAACTTTCCAAATACTTGACGCCTAAAAGTGTTTCTACGTATGAATTCTCTAGCTGTTTAGGATGCACACGTGATTAAGTTGTTTTTGTTCAAGCCATAAAATAACAGTAAACAAAAAAAAAATGAGGGAATACCCTAACGCCCCCGCGAGGAACAGTGTGAAGTAGTCTCTCCTCGCCTCAATCCTCCCTCCCTCCCCCTCCTGCGGTAGAATAAAGCCGTCCCTTGGGACGGAGGGACAGAAAGTTTGAACCGCGGAGGCCGGACAAGGTCCTCTAAGCTCTTTTCATTTTTTTACAGAGATTTACGACCTCATGAGAAAGAACTAGCGTTCTTTCTAAAGAACCTTCGCCAAAATATCAATTTGCCAGTAGCCCGCTTTTTCAGGAATCTCAGCAGTCCTATTAATATATTATTTTTAATGTACCTACGTAATGTATGATGGGAAGACTCCTTAGTGATGAAAAGAAATTAAAATGTCAAATAAGTAGCTCATTCTACATAAAAAGTCCCATTGCCCCCCTCTGCCCCCTCATGGTAGAAGCCTGGGGGGTACGTTGTACCCGTGTCCCTCCTAGATCCGGCGCCCCTGCCAGTGTGTGTATAGCTAGGCTAAGACCTTGGACATTCCATACGTCGCAGTCTATACAACTGTCCGTAGTACCACACCTACTGTCAAAGGAAGAATATATCATGTCTGTGTACAGTCGCTGCTCATCGTCCTCTGTATCTTCACAATTCCTGAATGTATAGTGTAGGATACTGCTCTGGCAAAGGAAACGACGGGAGGGGGGAAGGGTTACGTCTTGAAAAGTATATACACTCACGCCCCAAGTACACAAGTATGTACACTGCCCCAAGTACACAAGTATATACACTCACGCCCCAAGTACACAAGTATATACACTCACGCTACAAGTACACAAGTATGTACACTGTCCCAAGTACACAAGTAAATACACTCACGCCCCAAGTACACAAGTATATACACTCATTCCCCAAGTACACAAGTATGCACTCTCACGCCCCAAACACACAAGTATGCACACTCACGCCCCAAGTACACAAGTATGTACACTCACGCCCCAAGTACACAAGTATATACACTCACGCCCCATGTACACAAGTATATACACCCACGCCCCAAGTACACAAGTATGCACACTCACACCCCAAGTACACAAGTATGCACACTCACGCCCCAAGTACACAAGTATGCACACTCACGCCCCAAATACAAAAAGGGTACACGGGAGCTCTCCCCGATTTTAAAGTGCGAAATAATGCTATTTAAAGCGTTTCCTTACCATAACATTCATTATACGACTTTAAATTATTGTAATATGTTAAAATAAACAATGCTTTAAAAGGTCGGGGTGGGGGGTCCTCCGGATAACCATGAATGTATATATAGGCAATGTTGCTGTGTCTCAACTCGTGTGTATGGTACTGTATATACAGGGTGTATGGATAGCCATGAATGTATATATAGGCAATGTTGCTGTGTCTCAACTCGTGTGTATGGTACTGTATATACAGGGTGTATGGATAACCATGAATGTATATATAGGCAATGTTGCTGTGTCTCAACTCGTGTGTATGGTACTGTATATACAGGGTGTATGAATAGCCATGAATGTATATATAGGCAATGTTGCTGTGTCTCAACTCGTGTGTATGGTACTGTATATAGAGGGTGTATGGAAATTAAGAGCCAAAACTCGGGGAGGTGATGCCTCATGGAAAAGTAAGCAGGCACTATATGAGACATTTTCAAGACAAGTGAATATTAAGGGAGGAATTAGCACTTGAAAATGGAATTTGAAAATACTGTTTAGTCAAAAAAAGTTAGGAGTTAAATTACGATTCTGTGACAGATTTAAGTGTTATTGAAAATTTCAGCTTTCAAATCCTTCCCCGTCGTTAAAATAATAGGGTTCCTGGCCACCCTCGTATAGAATTACTTTGCCGTCAGGTTTTACGAACATTTCACACTGTATATTCGGACAGTACATTGTAAGAAGAAATAAGGTCCTCTTGTTGCAAGCTTCTATAAGGAACCATGTACAAGAATCATGTACACAACACCATTGTTGCAATGACAATAACACAACGCCTGCTATGTAGGCAACAAGTGCTACTTCCACTGAGGTATAATTGGTTTACACACGCGCCGTGCTCTAGGAACATGCACCCTAAGATTCTGTTTTGAAAAGCATGTTTATAAACGGCTGGTTTTTATTTGGAGAAACTCATGAAATTTGTACACAACATTAGGCCTACATCCGTTTCGTAAATTCTAAAATAATTTAAATACGTTTATTGTTGTTTCATTTATTTTATCCCTAAATGACAGACACGAAATGCTATGCAAATATGATTTTGCGACCTTTGTTGTTTTGGTGATTGCAGCACTCAGTTTCTGTCATCCAGCGAAGAAAATAAATTAAACATCTCCAAAACTATTGTAATTATTTCGGACTGTAGCAAAAAGAACATTTTCTAAGAACACGGCGCATGTATAAACCAACAATACCTCGGTGGAAGTAGCACTTGTTGCCTACATACCAGGCGTTGTGTTTTTGTTACAAAACAGTTGTGTATAGTTTTCTTGTAAATAGTTCATTATAGGAGCTTGCAACCAGAGGACCTGACGATGTAGCCTAATGCTCGAATAGACAGTGTGAAATGTTCACAAAACCTGACAGCAGAGTAATTTTATGCAATATGAGGTTGGCCACCCCTATTATTTTTCATGAAAGGGGATGGTTTGATGGCTCAATATTTTATTTTTCTTTTCTTTTTTTTTTTTTTTTTTCATTTTAAAAGTCTCGATAACACTAACCACGACCTACAGAGTTGTAATTCGTAACGGTTTTTGGTATTTTGCCTAAATACTGTTTTAAACTCCATTTTAAAGGGTTTATTGGCCTTCCTCCCTTAATATTCACTTGTCTTGAAAGTGGCTCATATTTTCATAAGGAATCACCTCCCGAAGTGTGAGCTATAATACATACACACACACTCGTATAGCGATATACACGTATACACACATACACACAGGAAAATCGGTACAGCGAAATGGCTGAGAATAACGTAACAAATAATACTGCACATGAAAGAAATCTTCAAAGTTTTTTTAAAACCAGTTATAAATGTCGTGTGTGTCCGGCTTTCGTCACACGGCACATCTCTAACCTGCAGTCCAAACACCCGACCCAGCGTATCAGGAGTGATATAAGAATAGCTGCCATGTTGCGGTGTAATAAATATTCAAAGTTCTGTGGTACAGGTGGAACATACACGGTATCCTTAATTGTATCCCCACAAGACAATATCTCAAGTCGTCAGATCCAGTGATCGTGTAGGCCACGGGAGTCAGCTACTGCCCCACAGCCTATCCAGCGATGTGGCAACGTCTCATTGAGGAGATCTCGTACCACATTGTAGTAATGAGGTGGAGCACCATTTTGCTACCAGCTTCAAGTTGTGGCATGAGCCATAAATGCAGCATGTCGAGGTACACTATAAACTTGCTCGCAAAGCCATCTTCAATGTGGCCCTGCATGTAAATGCAGAACTGCAGTCGCAGCAGTTTGGCATCGTGGCTGATGGCTGGCAGGACCTGCAGTTTGGCATCGTGGCTGAT
>PNEQ01122856.1:0-11344 GCA_003012365.1 Medauroidea extradentata | reverse complement strand
CTGATGTGTTGCAGGTTGCCTAGTGAGGAGGAGAGTGAGGACGTCCTGTATGGCACTATGTCCATGCCACTGATACAGCGAGATCGGCAGAGGTTTCTAAGGTTGTTGATAATTTGATGGTGACAGGGAAGTGTAGTAATATCTGCGCACTCTGCTGATGTGTTGCAGGTTGCCTAGTGAGGAGGAGAGTGAGGACGTCTTGTACGGCGCTATGTCCATGCCACTGATACAGCGAGACACACACATGACAACCTTCGAGCAGGAAGGAGAGCCACCACGTAGCCAGTCTATCAAGAACCAGCACCTAGCTGCAGTTCTAGGTGACATCTTCTCTTCACAGCATTAGCACTACTGCTATTATTATTATTATTATTATTATTATTATTATTATTATTATTATTTAGTACTCTACCAATAAAACTAACAGTCACACAGCTTGAACGGTGAATAAATATTAAAACATTCATTTTTTGTAGTTAAGTTTCAAATACAACTTTTTCAGATAAATTACATTCTAATTTATATTTGTACAGTATCACTGAAAATATCACTATTTGTTTGAAAGAGATTTCTGTAGCTTTATTCCACAAAGAATCAAGTTACTTCACAATTATTTTCCCATTTAAACACTATATGGCTATGAGCAAGGCATTTAAATTTTTAAGTCTTTTACCTTATTTTACACCTAACCATGTCCGTACAGGTTAATAGGTTGATCTTTGATTGCAACTAGAAAAAAAATTACATCTAAATAAAATATTATTGTGCAGAACCAAGCAAACAATTAAACACAATAACTAGTGTCACAAAGAAACATACATTATATGAAACACTAAAAAAGGATTAACTTTGAAACCACAATTATATCATGTTAAATTATCTTAATTATAATTATGCGTGCAATTAAATAACATGATTTCACTCTACTTATTTAAATGAGTTATTAAAATGTGATCTCCAGAGTACACTAATATATGTACTAGCTGTCACCTGGCGATTGTGACTGGGGCATTAGACTGTTCTTCTCTTTCTCCCAGTATAGTATGTGCCACATAAGAATTTGTTGTACTTTTGGCAGTTGTGTCGGCAGTTCTGTATACTATTCAGCATTTTCGATGGAGGCAGCTGTGTCTCCCTCTACCACTGATATTACTACGCAAACCCAAACAACTGAGTGCCAATCTTCCAAATGTATAAAAACAATACATTTTACCCATACGAAATCAGTTCTCATAACCATTTCTGGAACTATGAAAATCTGTAATAACTACATCAGGTAGACAACATCCAAGTTAGCTACTTCGTACAGAAGGTAACTTCAGTCTCAGTCGATGGCTGTACTCCTTGTTATTGTTAATATCGCGAAGTCAGCGCAGTACAGTTTGTTTGAGCACAGTTATCGTAAGTGAATGAAGCTCAGGGCTGAGATGGCTTTAGGTTCCGTATGTTCCTTTGTAGCCCCGGGCCAATTACTGTACATTGATAACGATAACTAGGAAGACAATTCTTTGTGTCATCTTAATTATATTCTGGTTGTTATGGCTTGCACATACACTTTATAAATAAGTCATGTTTAACATGTTTAGATTTATTCATTATATTTCCTCCAATCGTAAGGGTTTTAATACTAAATATACTGGTTTTTTACTCTCTCCTCTCTTTCTCCCCCGTAATGCAAACTAGATAGTTTAGCTATCAGGATATAACATTTTATGTCTGTAACTGTATATATTTTAAAGTCAATAAGGACGTTGGAAGTACCGGTAGACAATTTAAGTAATACAAGTACATTTTTGTACTCAACTTCTTAACATTGTTGTAATTTAACATAGCTATATGTCTAGTAATGATAGTTGATAAGTGCTTAAACACTTGTCTTTATTTTATAGTTTATTTTATTCACAACATACTGTATACAAACCATTTATTTACGTGCGTGTTCGTGTCAGGAAACATGGTTTTATGTTATCTTTGAACTATTACTGTGATGGGTTATTATCAGAGATTACTTTATGAACGTATGCCACCAAAACGATTCATGTTATAAACATGGTTATGATACAAACAAAAGGGGAGTAATTGGAGAATAAAAACACTTAGCCAACTACGAATATTTGTAATATCTTAACGGCTGTGCAATTAGCAGAAAGGTTCATGAGCTTCAACTCTAGTTTGTCTTAAAGAATCTGGCTTTTGGTAATGGATATAATCGATCGTGACTCGTCTGTGTTTAGGATTGATAAATCTAGATAAATTTGCGAGATGTATGCGTCTCTACACTTGATTCTATACTCATTACCGTATACTTAAATATATTTGATAGTCAAGCAGAGTTCAGAGGGAACACGTTATGGTAATGTAGCCTTATTGAAATTCTGACTGTGATACAAGCTTCCATGTTTATCTTGTCACAAGTCTGAGTTATCATCTCCTAGGGTGTCGTTCTGAGATAAGCGATGCAAATCGGCGGCGTTTCGTAATTGTTTGTAATTGTTGCGTGTTGTAGTCAAAACTGTTCTCAATTATGATTGTATTAGTAACACTTTTCACATGCACCATGCAGCACATTATTAAACCTTTAACGCAGAATCAGCCAGAGCACACCAAAGCCACTGTGTCCAATCCAGTTTTAGAGCAGTGCTTCAGTTAATGTCTGTACTATATAATTAAATGTATTCCCAACATTTTGAGCAGCCTATAAACGGTTCTGCATTTAGGCCCTTTAAGTATTTTTCCGATGTTTAAAAATGTCTAGTCGCTAACAACCGGAAAGGACAAATTGCGTTAATTTTTTTGCAGTGATACTAAAAAATTTAATAAATCGTCTGTGTATTTCAATTTCCCTATAAAGTGAATGTAGTGGGAGACATTTTGCCCTAGAAATTGAAATTACAATTATTTTTTTATAATAATTAAAAAATTGCTTGACCATTTATTGTTCAGACATATTCAAAGTGTTGTTTCTTAGTATCAAGTGTTTCTATGTGCTATGTTAAAATAATGGAAATGTTAAATGCTGATATTCAGTGCAGAATTACGTCAGCTATATTTTACGAACCAATAAAAAATATTTCCAACTTAACTATAATCTATCACCACTTGTATATGTCACATATGAGCTAGTTATGCTAACGAGAAACATTCATAGAGTCGTGGGTGAGTTTTATTTTCATTTCATATGCTTAGTGAATGAGTTTATTTTGTAAGACGTTCTAACATTCTCCTCATATATTAATCTGACATAAAGCAGGGCATTTGTGAAAGGTCAATCCACACTTTATTCGTGGCTTTCACACAAGGTAAGCATATGTGGCAGAATACTAGTGCTTATAAGAGCTGGTTGCTGTATGTTAGAGGCAAACTAGTAAGAAGAACGGTTGAGTTAGGATAAGGCAGGAGTGAAGCAGTAGTGTTGTTATGTAAGCAACATGACGGCAATACTGAATATAGCCCTGAGAAAACCCTAGCAACACGAGATGGTCTGCCATATACACAATGACATTCGTTTGAAATACATCCTCGCGGAGACCAGGATCAAACCATGGACTCCTCAATTGCAGAGGACTATACAGGAAAGGGCGAATAAGCACATGGTTATCCTTTCAAACTTCTTTAGCTGAAGTGAAAATACAAATGTACTAATGTTTGGTTTTATTGACTTATTGTAATTTTATTATATTAACACAATAAGATTTATTTCTGGCGTACTTTATTACATCAATTTACCACAGCGTTTGCTACGGGTAGGTTCACATCTCTTGTAGCCTACTCATTATATATTCTTTGTGTTAATATGAAATTTTTAAAAGTTAGTTTTACACCCCAGTAATAGAATAACCCTGTGGTTAAATCCAAGTGAATAACCAATAAGATAATCATGCATTAAATAAAAGTCTGTGCTATTAATTAGAAATTTCTAAATGAAACTAGCGTTACGGAGTTCACAATAATCTCTGTTTTCTTGATTGGTTTAGTGGTAAAGAAAAGTAAATTGAGAACACGTGGCCATCCCTTGGGCAGCAAAAATTTAGTTTATTTGTGTTTGTGTCAAATGTGAACGTCTTGTTGACAAGACCTCGGATCATATTTTCAACCAATGAAAAAAAAAAATACCTCCTGTATGTTTTCAGAGTCAACACATTATTGTCGTTAAACTATTATGCTGTAAAATAATAACTGATCTACTACAGACATAAGATAGTTCAGGTCGAACAAAGCTGCCTGAGTTGCTATAATGTTTAGTACCAACAGTGTAATTACAGTTTTACTATCAAAAGATTGTGTGCATATTGAGAATTTACCATACTGCCACATTTTTTAAAATGCAAAAACGTTTGCGAGAGTACTGCATGCATATTCACTGAGAATTATGTTGTTTCTGGAGGCGAGTTATATTTACTTTAATAACATCCAAAAATACCACAGTTTTACAATATTTATTGTTCAGATTTATTTATTAGGTGTTTTTAAGTGACACTTCATAGCACAAGGCCTTGGCAAAAAAATATTGCTGAAAGGAAAAGTAACTGAAATAGTATTGTCTAGGTCTTGTTTTTACAGAACTATATCTGAGTTCACTGTTATTGATTTCTTAAAACCATAGAAAAACAAATTCAAGATTACCAGACCATGATTCGATCCTTGTTCCTCCATGGATTTTAATTCAAAGATTAAAGAATGTATGTTTTTATTGGATGTGTGTACAAACAAAATGTACATGGGCACTTTACTCGATAAAAAAATAAAATATATTGAATATTAGTTTTCTAGCCTAATAGCTTTAAATATACTTCTTAAAGACAGAAGAAACCATTTCTTTACAACAAAGATAAACTGTTCATCGGAGCTGTTGAAATTGCAGTAAAGAAATCTTAAATCTTAAATTTCAGTAAAGAAAAAACTTGAAAGAATGTAGAGGCCGTATTTGAAGCAGGTAATTTTTATATAAAATTTAGGTTTTGAGTTAAATTTTCTTTTTCGTGAAACAAAGTTAGTAACATTATCAACCTACAGATTATCTTTAAACAACTACGACACACTTCTGGTAGAGTTCAGCGATTCGTTTCAATTTACCATTTACGAATCATTACATTATTTGACTTAAAATAACTTAAAATATATATAACCATTAAATTAAGTCGCCAATTATGTATTTGCATAGCCTGATGACTGCAAAGTGGCAATTCCCTATCCAGCCTACTTACGGTGGTAGAATTTATGTCATAACTGTATGTCAGATTATATGTTTATTAGAGATATGAAAATACGTATTTTAAATAAGTAGTGTAGAGTTAAACAGCCGAAAGTAAAAACGTTTCTAGCTGACGGTACCATTATGCTGAAAATAAATTAATAACAAACATACGTGGTTTTACAGCTGAAACACACATTATAAGCGTGTATCAAGAATCGTACACCAAGGCCAACCACTGGCGCACTTGACGTTTGACACAGCAAACTCCGTAGACGAATTTCGCCGCACACATGCGACATAGGAAAATAAACATCAATGGTCACAACATCCGCAAGTGATTACACTGTGCACACTATTTTTCACCTCTGCTGCATGCCCGCACGCTCATGACCACGACCTTCTTTCGCGCTCACACTCAACAGACTGGGCGCTTCTGCACGCCTCCACAAATCTTGCTGACATACTCGCCAGTTCCCGCCCGACTGCCAGAGGCATTAGCAAGCATGCCACCAGCGATAGTAGCCCAGGTATGCTACACGCACACTGTAACTCTGGAGCAATACACGAGGTCACCCAGCTGCTCAATATACTCAGAAAAGTTAAACCAACATAAAGGGATACCAACAGATCTTGTGGGTGCACTGCCTCCTCCTTAAAGGCCCACCACATGATTACTAAAAAAGGTAACAGCTTGAAACCTTTCTTATCTTCAAGATAATTTGCGGTATATAGCAACTCCCAGGAAACTAAAGACGAAGAACAGAAAAAGCCCCAACAGAAAAAAAGCCCACTCTCTTAAATGACCCCAAGAAAGGAAACAAACCGAAAAACATCAAATGAAGGACATAAATATTAGTCCAAAAACCTGAGTAATGTCGTCTACCCTTCCACCTTTCATCTCCGCTACTGGCTTACATCAAGGTCAACAGGGACAGAGTAAGATTTCAAGACTATAATGTGTGCTTTCTTCAATAACACATTGCCATCCAGCAAACCTAAATTAACACTAGCAGGAATCGAAAAAGGTCCATCGTAATTCATCAAAAACTAACTTGAAATATATTTAGCATTTTAACTGTCACTTTTTTTGCCACCAGAAGGTCTCTTATCTTAAATGGGTCGTTGTTCCGGTCCTTATTGTACTTCTCCTTCATATGCATACATTCACAAAAGACCCTGGCATCCCTCCCACCAAATATTAATAAATTTCCTCGAAAGAGGATTTGTAGCCAAAGGCTGACTCCCCTATAATCTCATCAAGGGGTGCAGGACCTCCCTCCATAACATGATACAGCTCGGAGTTTTCCCGGTAGCGGAATGGGGGTACATTATTTAAGGCAACATTTACAAGAGCCAAATTATCATCCCATTTCCATTTATCCTGATGATGGTAAATCGTAAGTGCTCATTTAATTGATTTATTAGTCTTTCAATCAAGTCGGGACAGCGATCATATGGACTCGTATGCACTATTTTAATATCCCAGGGGAAATATTCCTGAGAAACGTGGCACATTGTCACAGGCTAACATCTCCGGATTACTGAAAAACTTAGATAATATGATAAAATTATTTTCTAACTTAGAGAAAATTGTGGTTGCTTTCATCTCCTGTAAGGGTTCAATGAACACAAAATAGGAAACATGGTCCACAGTTTAAAGCAGACACACATTACTGTTGCTGGAGTGAGGAAAGGGACCAAAAATATCAACAAACAAACAATTACGTACTCTTTTTGGAGACTGAGCTGATTAAAGCCCCACTTTGGTAGATTGGACTTGCTTTATACAGAGATGTTCATAATAACTATCTACGTGCTCTTGAATATCATTCCTCACATTCAACCAGTAAAATTACAATTTCATCTTAAAATCAGTTTTCCTAATACCTATGTGCCCACCCGAAGGTAAGTAATGGAAGTACCGAAGTAACACTGACCTTATGGTCATAGGTACCTAAGCCTTTTTTCCCCCTTTTTGTGACCAAACTTATAATCTCTGTATACAGTTGAAAATGCCTCCTATTTCCTTGAGAAATATAGGCAAACAGCTGCTTCCCTTCAGAGCCGTCTTTTTGCCATTTACATGTGTTTACAATATTTTCTGGGATAAAATGCAACACATTTCGTTCCTCACCAACCTCTTCTGTCCCTCCTTGTACCATCAATTCTGAAAGATCTTACATGCGGCAAAGAGCATCCGCAACACAGTTTTCCTTACCGGGAACGTGCAAAATACGAAATTTTAATCAAGTAAGTCGCATGATCCACCTCCGAGTTAACAAGGGTGGCTTAATAACTAAGTGAGTGTGTTGTTGTACATTAGTAGGTCAAACTCACAACGTTACAAATATCAGTCAAACATTTCCATTCTGAAAACACACACAAGAACCTGATCTTTGAAAGAACTGTGCAATGGGAGTGCATGACTGGATTTATTTACTTGGACTTACTCCATTGCGAAATACACGAGAACCTCTTTCTCATATGTACTGTTATTCTGCTCATTTCTAGATAAAGATATACTTGCACATGCAATAGGCCTCATCTGGCCTTCCTCCCCTTGCAGTATAACAACACCAATAGCAAGGTTACTTGCATCCACCTCGAGGACAAAAATATTCTCAAAATAAGGCAGATATAAAATCTGGGGATGGGATTGGGAATGCTTTAAACCATCAAAACTTTCTTGTGGTTCAGCATGCCAATGGAATTCAACATTATTTTTCCTGAGGAGGTTAAGTGGAGCACACAAATCCATGCAACAGGTAATAAATTTGGATGGATAACAAATCATTTCCAAAAACCTCGTGACCCCCTTGACGATTTTGGGACGTGCAAAGTTTACAACCGGATCAACCTTATCTGGGTCCATCAACACTTCACCCTTTTTAATAATGACACCTGAGAACTTAATTTGCTTACTTGCCCAATACACCATTTCAGTGTTAATGGTGAATCCAGCATTTCCAATATTTTCTAAAACTTTCCAAACATGTCTTAAGTGTTCCTCAAAATTTGATGAGAATACACAAATGTCATCAAGAAAAGGCCCCAGAAATTTATTGTGAATATCCCCCAAAAGTTCACTAGAATCATAGAGAGACACGGAGCACCAAAGTTAACACCAAAAGGGAAATGCTTCTGTTCATAATACCCCAAAGGTAGTGACAAAACCTGCGTATTTCTGGCTGCCAATGTTCAATATGCAACTGGTGGAAGACGGAATTCAAGTCGAACACAGTGAAATAAGTGGCCCCTGACAAATGCAGAAGCCAATCTGTGATAGGCAGCGAGAAGAGGCCCACAAGGCCTTTCTCATTCAGTTTACAGTAGTCTAAAACCAAATGGTATTTGCCTGGCTCTTACTTTTTTACTAAAAAGGCAGAGGAAGCAAAATTAGAAGAACTATTGAAAATAACATCCTGTGTTAACAGGTCAGCAATAGTGGCGGGAAAAACTTTTAATATAGGCAGTGAACACTGGTATGTCATCTCTGAGATGGTTACCGGTATCATTTCACCCCTTCCTAAATTCGAGGTTAACACACAATCAAATTCTCTCTTCATCTTTTCAAGTTTCTCACGCTGGTAGTCTGTTAGATCACAGCCCGATTATTTCGCGTATTGATTATATGTCAGGTTGAACGTCAATAAGGTATACTTCACTCCTCCTTCTGTGATTAAACGAGAGTGGTTTTAACACACATTTGACGACTGCAAGCCAGTTATAAATAAGGAAACAAGTCGTGGAGATATCACGTGATACACATTTTTCCTGTTAGAAGCCAATGGATATTTGACCTCAGCCAATACACGTGTAGAACTGAGAAGTCTACGCTGTTGCCAGATGAATACGCGAAATACTCGTGTGCCCAGTTATGCATCAATGCCACTTATGTCTAGTATTCTGTAACTTTCAATAATTTTTCACTGTAATGTAATTAAATAATTAATATTCAAATTTCTAGCAAGGGGCAATCTATGATGTATCAGTCACATAGAATAATGGCACATTTCAGTTTTGTGCAATAATTGAGTCTACAAAAAAGTCTTTAAATAATTAATTTTCACAATTGCTCCGAAGAGCAATTTACAGCTCTTGCAGACAGACAATACTGCGGCATAAGAACATAACTGGAGATTAATGCTGGTGTGTGTGTCACAGCGGGCCTGGGCGCCCTGAGTGCTGGTGCAGTGCAAGGCTGGACAGCCCCTGCTCTACCATACCTACTACACGAGAGTGTAGCTGGCCACAACATGACGACGCCAGGCGCCATCTCTGAGAACCAGGCTTCATGTATAGGCGCCATAGCAGCACTGGGAGGCCTGGTGGGTGCTCTACCAGCTGGTCATCTCGCCGACACACTGGGACGTCGTGGTGTGTTGCTGCTATTGTCTGCACCCTTCGTCGTCGCCTGGATGCTCGTCATAGCCCTACCTACTACTGTGAGTAGCCTCCTGACATATGTACTGCTCTACACGTAACATGGTCAAGCCAGCTGTATTTGTCCAGATATGACATGTATCACATCTCTGTGTTTGATGCTTGGGAACCAAGGAGCGAAAAGAGACACAGTAGCACGCTAGAGGAGAAACATATCGCCTCTATTCGCTGCGCACTGAACTGGTGTGCAAAGTTTTAGTTGTTCTTTTTCCCAGTGGGACTGTAAGCAGAGAACCCATAGTTTTAGTTTCGGTCAGTATGAAGTAAAGGCCAATGCACTCATCTCGTTTTGCTCTTTACGCTTTCATTCGGTATTTTCGGAGTTATGACTAAGTTAAGCTGAAATAAGAATAAGCGTGACGTGCTCCAGTACTGTCACATGGCAGTTGATAGCCCTCTTAGCAGTACTGTTAACACAGCTCAGCACATTGCCTACCGAGAGATTAACACTACACTTGACTAAGAAAGGCGCAGTGTTTACCGAGTGATTAACACTGTTGTAAACAAAGTATTACACACTGAGTTTATCGAGAGATTTAATGGCTGTAACAAAGCAGGGAACGCTGTGTTTGCAAAGGACATTGCAAGGTCACACATGGAGAGTTTGTCGCAAAAATGACCGAAAGAAGTTTGTAACATGTTTGATCAGATTTTTAAACCTTTGTAAACAATGCAGAGGACACTGTTTACGAACAGTTTGGCTTCTCTGAAAGCTAATTGAGTTAAAATGTCGACAACCTTCAATAAATTGCTTATAAATGCAGGCCTTTATCTGTTACTTCTATACCTGAACATATCCGATGCCTTTGTACCATGGAGACCGATTGTAGACGAAGCTTGTGTGATACAGAGTCGGATAATGCACTGGCAGGACACTAACATTATGTAAGATAACTATAACGAATCACCATATGCGATCTGAACACACTGACAAAATTTTTAAATCAGCATATAATAATTTTTGTCCATAATTTCAAACTGTTTAATTTTACGTGGAGTTGGATTAGCACAGATAAAATATAAATAGAAAAAAATACACTTTCATATAGAAAATGTTCAAATATGACAGACAAAGAAAATCGAGTGAATATTTTTACCTATAAATGGAACTATCGGAAAAATTTTCAGAAAGATATTTCAAGTAATATATATTGATAGATATATTTTTGAACCCTGGCTGGGGGTTACTAAGGACGACGTGATACATATATGTCATATAAGGAATCACAGTTGTAATAATATCGCCCAGCATTGTCAAAAGTGATAAAACATTCGCATTTAGAACGACTTGAATTCGATTCCCGCTCCGAAGTACCTGCTTTTAGTTTTTCAAGACACAACCAATGTTTTTCCTCTTTATTGCCTGTTTCTTTAACATGTTCCAACTTTCCTCACTTGTTCCAATTCTCCTCACTTGTCCCAGTTCTCCTCACTTGTTCCAATTCTCCTCACTTGTTCCAATTCTCCTCACTTGTTCCAATTCTCCTCACTTGTTCCAATTCTCCTCACTGGTTCCAATTCTCCTCACTGGTTCCAATTCTCCTCACTTGTTCCAATTCTCCTCACTTGTCCCAGTTCTCCTCACTTGTTCCAATTCTCCTCACTTGTTCCAATTCTCCTCACTGGTTCCAATTCTCCTCACTTGTTTCAATTCTCCTCACTTGTCCCAGTTCTCCTCACTTGTTCCAATTCTCCTCACTTGTTCCA
>PNEQ01122855.1:0-11345 GCA_003012365.1 Medauroidea extradentata | reverse complement strand
CTCAAAAATTACCAATATATCTCTTCTGGTTCTCCAGAAACCTATGGCACGAAATGTCGAAAATCGTAACTTTGAGAACCTATAATGCTGAAACTAGAAATTTTAGAAGTTAATCTTTTCGGCACAAAAGCTAGTCTATAGGATACCTATATGTAGGGATAATAATTAGCTATAAAATTTTTCGGGTCCAACAGCCTTATACTTTTTTGTACACTTGATTCAATGTTTCCTAGTAATCAACAACTTTCAATTTAATTCATACTTAATATAATCTCACTAATTTTATGTTCGTTTTGTCTTTTTTGTGTCAAAATATAAATAAGCAATTTTTTAACTTATATTATTTCATTGGTTAGTGAACATTGATGCGTCAAATCCTTGCAGAATAATACAAAGCGTAAATACCCAACTGCGTGCAAGAAAACAAATACAACACAAATGTTTTGGTTCGTGAAAGATTTATGAATAAGATAAACCAAAATACATATTTTGTCACAGCGGAATAATTTTTATACACGGAAATAGTTTTCAAGATCACGCCATTTGACACTAGACGTGATTTCAAGTACTTAATGTCCATATCATATTTAAATTTATTAAAGTATATTAATCGATGCACACAGACAGAAATGTGGCTCTGGAAACAATACATAAACATTTTCAAAACCATTACAAATATAAGTTTATTCAAATTATACGAAACAAAATTGGACTTAAATTTGCAGTAACAATGACGTTAGTGACATTTCCAGGGGTATTTTAGTCTAAAAAAACAACCATAAACAAGACATGAAATAGTATTTTTGATCCTGGTTGACAGATCACACATGTAGTTTACAATAAAGGCACTAAAACTGCCATGCCAGTGAAATATGACGAACGTTGAATTTAAGAAAGTTCATTAGTTCTCACTAAAATGTCACTCGTTGGTCCATAGATGTAGTTTGTGCACAATTTTTCAAGATAAGAAATAAGAACAGCGAAGAAATTGTTCAGATATCTAAACACACAATTGTCACTCTTTATTCCTATCGTACGCGTTAAAAATATTGTCTCAACTTCTCCAGCTGTTATGATAGTGTAGAATGTTGAAAACAATTAAAATTTTCCGTAGTTTAACATAGCTCTTATTCATAGAGTGGAAGTTACTTTAGGCTACAGTGATGTGAAAAGTAAATCTGCAGCAATAAAATTTTTTTTGAGAACATTAAAATGCAGAAATAAATTAAATATTTTCTTCTTAATTTATTGTACTGTGACATTTCTAACACAGAAATTCATTTTGGTGAAATCTCTCATCGAATGAAACAACTTACATAAAGACTAAATGCTTTTTTTATTATAAAAAACATAAGTTTTAATATTACTTTTTTTAATCGTTATTTCTTCAGTTATTTGCTGCATTATAAGAAAGTAGAATCACACATTCACATAAAAAGCACTATGTCATTGAAAAACTGACAGTTAAAAGATTCGATGTAGCACCACATAAAACTGATCTCGGTATCACATTGGTTGTTTACGAGCCGACGTCTTAAATTAGACGAAGAGACATAGCGATGGAGTAAGAAACAATACTACTCTGTGCTTTTAAGTTCGTCTCGTATAGCTCGTTTACCGATCGTATGCGACTGGGGTAAATACAGATTTTCAACAGGAGCAGCCGGGGTTGAAGTGTGCCTTAGTTGACGAAGGCCAGATTTCGACAGTTCTTAGCCAAGGAAGATTCATTGTACATAGTTGCTATGACAAGTGGTCGTTTCCTAGGTTTTCCTCAAGCTTGTCTACGGCCACCTTCCCAGGAAGAGAAATGACGAAATAGTTAACAGAAATGCACCATAAAGACTGGCATGCATCAACGTCTCCTGTCAGCCACATCTATGTCGCCCGTCGCTCCAAAAAGGAGTCCTTCCGGGGAAATGACGGTTGCTCTCACTAACTGCGAACTCGGAGCGAATGTGTCCCTGCTACACCATCTGGTACTTGTCTGGTGAGATCTGGTACTCGAGGCTACAATCAGCGTGCCTGGAGGCGGAGAAGCCCTGGTGGTGGGGCGGCATGGTGACGCCCGAGTATCCCGTCCCAACCTGGTGGTGATGGTGGTGGTGGTTGAAGCCGTGGGCGGCGTAGTGTCCGCCGCCTCCCGCCCCCGACACCTGGTGGTGCGACACGGACACCGGCGGAGGGAAGTAAGGGTCCACGCCCATGTTGCCGTAGTACGAGCCGTAATTCTGCGAGTAGCAGTTGGCTGCGGCCGCCGAGCCGGACGACGGCGTGCCGCCCCAGCAGAAGCCGTTGTACGAGGCGTCGTGCTGGTAACCGCCGCCTCCGCCGCCTCCGGGCGTCACGGGAGGGCTGGGCGTCGTGATGGAGGACGGCCCGCTGCCGCAGGAGCGCTGCTGGAATGTGGAGACGCCGGGCGACGGGTCCTTCTTCAGGATGATGTTGAGGGGCGGGGATACGCTGTTGCTGCCAGCGCTGGAGGGCGGCGGGGGCGGCGCGACAGGAGGCGGCGAGGGCTTGGCCACCTTCACCTTGGAGGCGGACGAGCTGCGGGGGCTCTTGGATGCGGTGCCACCGCCCATCTGAGACTGCGCACTCTGCTGCTGCTGCTGGAGTTGTTGGCGGCACTTGGCGCGTCGGTTCTTGAACCACACCTGCAACACAGGCACGTCCTCGTGGTGAGGTTAGGCGGAACACGACACCAGGTCTTCTATACGTCATTCGGGATAAAGTGAGCAGAAAAAATTTAAACATTTCAAAAATATTACTATCCGTTACTTCATATAATTCAACATTAAGTATATGCCTTAGTGCTTGTACTGTTGGCAGTGAAATCACACAATATAGAATTTATTGGTTTGTGGACATACACTGTTGCTCTTTTGCTGATCCAACTTGTGTTGAAAGACAAAATACAATGAACAAAAAATAGAAAATATAATTCCAGAGGAATTCTGTTATTTTAAAATAGCATAAAAAACTGACAGAATTCCTCTGGAATAGTTTTTCTATTTTTTGTTCATTGTAATTTCGTCGTTCAACACAAGTTGGATCAGCAAAACGTGAGCAATGGCTTATGTCCACATACCAATAAATTCTAATTGTAAACTCCCATTGTAGTAAACATTTAAAAATCCCACGCGATATTGTTCCGCGTGTTTCGTATGTAAATACAACACTAAAGAAACAAACTCAAACTAAAATCTACATTATTGTACTTTATACAAAGAAACTTTTTATATTAAACTGTATCGATTCATACTGACTGCACAATTTATCTTACACGCGTAAACACTAAGTGACGCGTTCAGAGAGGTTAGATATTTCCCGTCGTTGGCGCGGAAAGATATGAATGGTTTGAGGATACAACTTGAGCAGGGCTTTTTTGAGTGCTCACTTTAACCCGAACCACCTATATACTACACTGTTCTATGAACGAGTCTACCAAGTGTCACTTCAAGAACTAAACAAGTTGAATTTTATTTCTGTATCCATATTTCATCTGAGTTTAAGTGCAAGTGATGAAACAGTTATTTTGACGGCCTATAAAATACTGGAAATCGAAATGGTGGTTCGTAAATTGTCACATTTAAGAGCCATATACAGCAGGCGCTACATGCCACGTATGTGGTACAGAAACATGTAGGCAATAAGAGCCTGACTGGCTTGTGCGTTAACAACTGTTTCGACTTTACGCGCGAGGCTCGAAAACGGCGTAGTGTTTTGGTCATTGACTTTTACCTATGAGGCTTTAAGAGGGCGTGGTACATAATTCAACGCTTAAAGTATTAATCTATAACTGTAGGTTTCTTGAAGCCAATTTGCTAAAATTAAAGAATAGCAATCCTAGACAATAGTTTTAGCCAACGTTTTAAACAAAATTGTTTCCAGTGTTACGAACTTCTGAGGCACAATCTCTGACGCCGGAACCACGTGCATTTAACTGCTGCGCAAGAGATCACGCGTAACGAATGAGTAGGCTAATTCTGGATAAATGTTTACTCATAAAGTTGGCAAATACCATTATCTAGGATTGTCATTGAGTATTTAATCCATATTGGCTTCGAAAAAAGTGTAGAAATTAATTGATGTTTTCAGCGTTTATTTATTTACCACACACTCTTAATTACTTTTGTATTTACGGAAAGTGCGTTGTATATTACGATTCCGGTTCGTAATTTTTACGTGACAGCAGTCTGAAAAAAAAACGTTTTAAACAATTTTCAGGTGTCTCGAAACTATGCTTCTAAACATGATATCTAGAAAACAAAATTGTGAAATGTGAATTTTTTCGTAGATAAAGATGTCGAACACACGTTAACAGTATTTCTTAAAAAAAAAAAAAAAAAAAAACCAGCAACATGTTGCGACACAGTTCCTCTGCCAGCTGTATAGGGCTCTTAACTATTGCCACCATCCATAACTGTCAGGTAGTGGTATACACTATTATTATACTGAGCTATGGAGGCTCTACCAGGTAGTAGTATCAAAGAAACTCACACGACCCTTGCACAATCTACTTCCATCATCCTTGACCAGATCTACCACAAAGACCAAACTCGAGACGTCGTCTAAGTCCATTAAAAAGCGTTTATTTATTATTTTGCAAAAATAAATATCAATTATTGTATGTTTATATGGAATACTATTCAGGTTGTACACATTACCAGAAATAACGTCTTCGTCATGTTTATTTCTACGAGTCTTCGCACAATTACATATCAAAATCAAAACTTTGGCATTTTAAGACGTGTCGATAGTAAAAATTATGTCACACTTATCACATAGTTCAAAATGAAAATGTAACCAGTAAAGTTTAAGTAACATATTTTTAAATAATACTTGCAAGAAATATGTTTATACGTTTCAGAAACTTTGAAAACATGCGAATTATTTTCTTATGTTAACAATGTTTTAATGCAGCATTTAAATTGGCGATAGTATAATTTTTATTATCCAACTGATATTTGACCATTTCCTATTACATTTGATAAGAAGTCATTATGTTTGCACAGTAAGCAGTGTTTGGTTTAAACATAAAGCAATGATACTTTTTTCTGTCGATCAACCTTAAATTTCTCTCGTCGCAACAATCAAAAGATAAGTATCAGAAAAATTGCAAACGTAATTTTCAGCTGTTTTCGTAACGAATTATGAAACAAGGAGACTGGGGAAGATAAGTTAAATACATGTATGCTGCGAAAACTAATTCATTAGTTTTACTTACACGTTATTGGCTTATTCAAATAACATTGGATATTATGGTATTACAAAGTATTTAAATCACACATTACGATAAATTTTACATTCGTTTTTGTGTATAACTTATTAATTACTAGTAAAAATTATCATTAAATTTCCACGTATAGCAAACACACTGTAAACCAACTCAAAGTAAATTCAATTTTTATCAAATTGACTCGTTAATGAGGTGTTATTTGTATGCATACGTTTGAATATGAAAACTTTATGACAGAAAATCATGTGAAGTAATGACTATATTATTCTTAAATAATAGCATATATTAAGACCAAACATATCAGACGATTCAGTTACTTTTTACACGGTTTGATTCCACAGATGTTGTCTAGTTTTCGTTAAAACTCTATAGATCAAAATATTTGGCTCAGATTATGTACGTTACCTTATTTCAAGAAGATTAGAAAGTTATGACACGAAAGTTATAGTCTGGCCAAAAAGGAAAATTTTTTTTAAAGAACGTTTCAACGTGATTTTGTAACTGGTCGACAAAAGTTAATTAGTTCCTGGGAAACATTTAGTTAAAAACTGACTGATATTTACTTAATTCGACTATTTTTCGTTGGAGATACAGCAAGCGCGTGTTTGAATGAGTGTTCAGAAAGTCCTGTCTAAGGCAGGGTGCAAACATCACTTTTTTTTTTTTTAAGTAATAACTTGTTTATAAAGAAAAGTGTTTGTTACACCCACACAATTGATTCAGTTTTCTTCTTCGCACACAAATCATCTCTGGTTAAGCATAAACAAGTGGAAGCATAGATATGTGGTGTTGGAAAGAAAACGTTTGTAATTTTGTAATTGTGGCAAACACTGCTTAACTTTTACAAATCAACAGAAATGTCATTTACCACAAATTAATTACTTTTCAATTTGTTAGTTTACGTGTCAGACTATTAATAAACGTTCTACTCGTATAAATAGTACGAACCAATCTAATAGCAGATATAATAATTTTACCATAGAAGTACTTAGAGTACGTTTAAAATATCAGAGAAAGATTTTTTTTTGTATTTTTCAATTAATTTAAAGTTGCAATCTTTGTACGGTATACTGAAGTAGATCAGCGCTTTTACTTTCACAGCAAATTTTTTCATTTCTACGATAGGGGTAGTTTTTTTACCCTTCGTACGATCAGAGAACAGTGAAATTTTCACTTTATCACGTAAAATATACAATAATCATCGTGAAATATAATATTAAATAGTGTCTAAAAGTTGAGCAATGTTTGGAACAAATATAATTTACAATTTATATTCTTCTTTACAGCATCCTTAAGACACTTCCACGACTGTTCGTTTGAAATGCCGAGTTAAGGAGCGTCTCTACATAATTGAAACCTAAGCAAGCGGCTTACTTACGTACACTTGGAGTGAGCGCAAGTCGTGTTCTCATCTGAGAAGACACACTGAGGGTAGAAACCAAGGTAGATATTGACTGGAGAGTAGTATTTGTGAGCGTAGAAGAGAAAAAGGGACAGGAAATACAAAAATACTATTCGCATTTTGTCGGTTTTCTCACCAAAATAAAAGTAATTAAAGGGTTTTAATACAGAAACGTATTCACAAAGGTTGCGTCTAGGTTACTAAAAGTTGAATTATTTCTTTTTTAGAAGAATACGTATTATAATGATATGGTGCTGTATTACGATCTTTGCTGAAAACCCAATTTGTTTATAATCGTATTGATATTCCAGTGTCAAAACTTCGACTCAAGTTACAAAGATACGACTTTTAACTTTACTTCAAACATGTAAGTATACTATCCTTTGAAAAATTAGAATAAACAAATTATCCTGAAATGGTGTTAGTTAAGGGCCTCGCCTATCACGCGCTTAAAATGTGTTGCAGCGTACTCGTAATACCGCTTTTTTAAATAAACTATTCCACATATGTCCGATGTGCCTATGTACGAAAAGAAATTACACTCCAAACGATGACAGAAGAGTCGTTTCAAAGCATCACGTCGATTAGAAAAATCATTTCGGAGCTCCTAAAAATGGCTAAAAACATCTTTTTCAGCCAGTTATAAATGAGAAACTACTTGTGGGATTTGTGTGAAACTTGTCTAGGAGCGCATGCAATGGACTTTGCTTAAATCGTTCCACCAATAAAAAGACGGGGGTCACCGCTGAAAGTGTCAGTCAGGCGAGTGATCTATGATACCACTGCACGCCGTTTCAGTGTCTTGCGATAGAGGCGATACTGCACCAGATGAGCCTGTCAACATCGCCCTTGGCGCCGTGCCTCACTCACACTAACACACGGCCAGTAGGCGGGCGCCGTAACTAGAGACTCTCCGTAAGTAGCGAATTGTAAATCGTACACGTGCATACTGTGTAGATAGGTAAGTCGGTTACAATCTCCATATTTTAATAATTCTCTTGCTATAAAGATGGCCGACAACAGCAAAGTCCGTAAACCACAGCAATTACAGCCGCACACGTGTGGAGTAGTTACTGGAAGGGAACTGTCGAAAATCTGACCTTCGTACTAGAGAAAGACTGAAGGTCCTGCTACATAGAGACGGTGAGATTGTCGCTGTCGTGTAGTTGTCGGGTCGTCGTCGTCCTTCTCCTTGCTGCGTGCTACAACGAGATACGTTGCCTTGCTATTTTAGAGTCTAGTTCCGGCAATGCATTACAGACGGCAGCTCAATCGCTGTTCGTCTTTTTCTTTTTCTAATTGCAAAATTTTAATGCGGATGATGACGTAAACATTTTAAAATAAGTTCGATACAAAGTGTAGTGCACGCGAACAAACACTTTTATTTTAAAGGGGCTCGTAATTTTCGTGGCTCATATATATGGCTAATCAAAACGCCTTGGTGGCCATCTGACGAATGCGAGTCGGCGGATTGTCGGCGAGTTGTCGGTGGAAGAAAAAGTTGGCAATCCCCACCATCCCCGACAACAACACAACGACTCTGACGTCATGGTCACATTCTCCAATCAGACAGCAGAATGGCAACGGCTGGGCACCGACCGACAAGTCACCGTCTCTATGTAAAAGGGCCTTGGTATACGTCGCGTAAAAATTCGGTGAAGCACTTAAACATAGGCGACGGAACGAGTGGCTTAAGGAGCCCGCCTCGTGTCACATGTGTTTGTGTGAGTGAGGTATGGTGCTAACGGCGACGTCGTATGGGCCATACAACGGTGCGTCGCCTCTACGCTTAAGGCGTGCAGTCTTCGCGAAGAAATAAATTTCCTATGGGACTTTAAGCGGTGACCCTATTGTTTTATTTACGAAATCACCTTACTAATGTTCAATGCACTGCCCTTAAGTGGTTTCACATGTATTCGGCTAGTATATTTTCCGCTATAAGAGCCTGAAAACCCCGTTTTAACCAATTTTGACGTGCCCTAAAAAGGGGATTTCTAATACGTGTGTTGTCTTGAAAGTACTCGAGGGCAGTCGTCTGAAATGTGTGCTCTTTTCGTACAGAAACGGCGTGAACACACGTGTATTAGTTTCGGTGTAAATCTTTTTCTTCAAACACGCTGCAGTGTGATTTTATGGCAACGAGGCGGGCCCCTTAAGGAGGGCGGGGTTTATATGACCGCCTAACTAATTACTGTAATGATAAATTGGCTATAGGAGATTTGAGAAAAAAAATGGGTTTCCATGAAACACTAGTTAATTTCTTTCTTTGCAGGTAATTTATAGTTTCCTGCCGCTTTTTAAAATAAACTAAGAAGCGTAAGTAGCAACGAATGTGTATAGCTTTTAATAAACTCAAACGTTACCGTATTAAGTCATAAAAAATAACGTTTTCAATTTATTATTATAGACACGAAAGTCTTCGAAAATGCTTACTTTAATCCCGAACGACCTATAGTAAAATTCAAACTAATTATTTCTGTGGTTTTGTGATCTTTTCATGCACCGTGGAACTGTTGTCTCCAATTTAGAACATGTGAAATGTGTACGATTTATTTTAATCATTTTCCTTATTTTGATCCTTGGCATCCTAACGTCAAACACCTTCCGCCACCCCTACATATAATGTAGGCCAAACAGACGAGGCAGCCTGGACCAAATACACTAGAGAACAATAGCGGACACGGCTTATCCCTAACAATGTGCTCTAGCGACATATGCTCTAGCGTTACCAGGGATCTATTCTCATATTCACCTCTGGTACATATCGTCACCTTTCACTGTCTTGCTCTCTAATTTCTACATTTTGTAGCGATATTAATTTTTTAACCCCTAAACGAGAGCAGATATCAAAATGTGTCTGGCAGTTTTGTTCAAAACCGTCTTCTCCATGTTGGCTTCATTTTTTCAAGGCAGTAAATAGTATGGTTTTAGCTAATTATGTAATTGACGTAATTACGGTCAATTAACCTTTTAGTCGAAACCGTAAAATTGCTTGCTTCGAAAAAATTAACTATAGTGGCAAAAACCATTTTAAACAAAACTACCAGACATATTTTTGGTGTCTGCTCTCGTTTAAGAGGCCCGCCTACATAGCGCCGTAGCGGCCGTTCGGCCTCATGGACGTGGAGTTTTCCCCCACAAAAGCGGGATTGGGTCAACCGCTGTTGTGGAGGAGATTGTCTCTCGCTCTCTCTGTTGTCCTCTCGGCTCGGTCTCGCGGATCCTTCAATTGTCCACAACACTGGCTGCATATTTGCGCAGGACACATATTACAAGAACAAGATTTCCTCAAAATGTTCAGTTGTTACAAGTACAAACAGTCACGGGATCGAAAGATAAACGATAGATCTACTAAGGTTAAATGGTTTTAAGTAAAAATAACAAAAAATAACGGCATTACATAAGCCGGAAAAAGCACTAATTTGTAATGTTAAGGCCATATTTTCGAATTACTTAAGAAACTGATAGAACTGAAACAATTTACCCTTAGTGTGAGCTACCTTAATATATTTTATTTTATATGTCAAACACACAATCTCACGACTAATATTGTCTGTGAAAAAACGATTCTCCTGAAACTCAACATCACAACTTTCACGGCAGGTAGGCGGGCCCCTTAAGCTTAAGAAATAACTATCGCAAAACAGTTGAAACTAAAAAGTGTGGCCGTAAGATAATCACCCGTGACGGTCTGCACAGAAAACCTTCAAACATCTTGTTAAATTAAGGCGGGCGCCTACAACACGCTTCAAATGTATCGCAGTGTGTTCGCGAACAGGTTTTTCTTTTCTACGAAACAATTCCAAGTGTACCCGTTGTGTCAACGTACGAAAAGAAAACAAACTTCAGACAAGGTCAAAGCCTCATTGTTAAGACGCTATTCTCATTACAAATACTGTTTCTAACCCCTTCAACATAGCTAAATGCGGCTTTTCCAGACTGTCGTATTTCAACATGGACTAACCGGATGTACGTGAATCTCAGATAGCGATGTGCATTGAACTTTGCTACAGACTTTCCACCAATGAAATTATATGGTCACCGCTTAAAGTCCCATAGTTAAAACCGTTCGGCGGGAACCTTGCACGCATTTCAGAGCTTGGCTCGTTGAGGCGATGCGGCATTTGATGCGCGTTTCAAGGTCGCCCTTGTGGCTCCGTTATTACAGCGCCTCTAACGCGTAGGTAGGCGGCCACCTTAAGGGCGTTCAAGTGGGGAAAAATTCATAATTTTATATTTGTATAAAATAGTGTTAGTTTTGTAGACATTACTTAAGAGTACATTAACATCTAACGGAAAAAAATTAGCTCATCTAGTTTTCCCGTAATGTCACTTCAAAGTCAAAATTTGCATAATTTTACTTCATACAAAACTTGAAAACCAGTAAATATAATGAAATGGAAAAAATCTCATCAAAACTACACGTCACCGTCTACGGATTGAAGCATATACAAACACATTATAAAATATTTCTGTGTTTAAAATAAATTTCTAAAAGTACCAAAAAAATTTAAATTTTGAGATTTTTTATTTAACATAAACATTTTTTGTAACGGGTTTTAAATGCTACAGGCCATAGACAGTAACGCGTAGTTTTGATATGATTTTTTTCATTTCATTATGTTAACTGGTTTTCAAGTTTTGTATGAAGTAAAAATACGCAAATTTTGACTTTGAAGTGCCATTACGGGAAAACTAGAT
>PNEQ01122854.1:0-11346 GCA_003012365.1 Medauroidea extradentata | reverse complement strand
CAATAAACCTAAGTCGTACTGTGCGCATGCCTCCTTGTGCAGTGTTCCCATAAGGAATATGTTTTGTGATACACTTGTAACTCTCCATAGTGTTCCCAATGACTTTGATTTTGCCTGGGTTTTCCACAACCACGCTGCCATCTGCCTGAGTGACACGGCGAGAGGCCAACGGACGCATGAGAAAATGACCGTCATAATTGTGCATGTTGTGGAATACTGCTAGGAGCTGATTCTTTGCAAGACGGAACTGTAAATTGCACTTGTTGTGCGCATATCCTCTAAGTTCACCAGTCAGGTGGTCATGGTCAAGTACAATTTTGTCTGAAGCGTTATGCAAGTACTTCTTGCAAATGTGACATTTAGTCTGACTCGCGAGCCGGACCCTATCGGTCGCAGTCAGCGTCTTCTTACCTACATATCTACCTTGTAAATGTCACATATATTTTGTCAGCTCGATAATTTTAGCCACAAGACGCTCCATACAATCCTCACCCACAAACGTATGGTACTCTGTTTTGCTAGCATCGTAACTACAGACTAACAAAGCAGACACAGCATACAGTACGTGTTTATTCATAACCGTCTTGCTAGAACCGCCATCTTGTAGCATACATGTAGCCATGGGCTGCAAAAAAGTTTCAGTGTCGCAATATGCTACAAAACCAATTCTCTGCTGCTTAGACAAATTTGTGAATTCAAGCCACTTATCATCCTGACTAGGGAATGTAGCGCGTACAGCAGAGTGTTGTTTACACTGTTCAGTGTGTGTAGTGAGTCTGTCTTCGCTCGAAAAATACTGAAGACAGTACTCGCAAATTCTAATTTTTCCTTTATGTTTCGTCAACTGACTACCCACAAGGCGAGCTAGATTTTCAATAGTTACAAAGTGTAACTGGGCAGTATATTCAGTAGCACGAAGTGCCAAAACATTTACATGGCGCTCTCTTCGCACAGGAGATATGTGAAGAGGAACTACATGAGTGTCCGTCGCAATAGCACACGTTTCGTCAATAATATTTGTGTCTTTGTCAACGCAAGCTTACACATTAACACAAGTATTATTCATCTCCTCGAAACGCGACACCTGAAGTAGCGTCGTAGGGAAAGTCATACCACTCGTCTTAAATACTGTCCTAGGTTCAGGGTAAGATGTGCGTCTCTCACTATTACGTAGTACGGGATACAAACCCACAACCACGCTGAACAAAAAGCAGTCGTCGTTAGGACAGTCTACATTGACGCAAGCGTTCTTTTTGCCAATAAACGCAGGGAGTTTAGTGTGCGCAGCGCCTACTGTGAACGGCCTATACTGGGATATATGCACGTCCAGTTGTAGAAGTAACTTAAGGGCCCAGCCCAGCAAACTCCGTTTCGTTGTTTGTAAATGCGGTAATGAACTCTTCATCAAATGTTTCACCCGCATCTGACGACTCGAGAAGCGCGCGTGATTTGGAAGAAAAATGAAAAGTCTCAGTGACAGCAGTTTCGTCAGCCAACCCTCCTTTAATAAATTTGCCACTCAGAGACACGTAGACTTTAATGGGGCGGTGTTGCCGCGAAAGTAAAGCCAGGAAGGGCTCTCTACACCTCATGAGAAACGTGTTCAAATCCACGTCAGTTCCAGCCCGATCATTACTGATATGCGCATCCACGAGCCTATTACCAAACGCTGTATCCAAGAGTGTGTAAATGAGCGCAGATGGAGATAAGCGCTCATCAACAGCAGCTGGCGAGGTCGATGCATCACGAGATGTGCTGGCCTCGCCAACATTCTGTACACAGACACGTTTTGCAGAGGAAGCTGTATCGATGTTTTTACCAGATTAAAAAAAATTGGAATAACGCAGGGAAAATAGTACCGCTTTCGCCGCAGACTTGGACAAATATATGAAGAACACTAAGTAATAACATTCACAACGTGTTTACCGGTTGTTTCGGTGGCTCACATTGCGAAACTCTAAAGGTCCAGGGGTAGATTCCCTGTCGAAACAACTTTTTTTAAATCCCCCAACTTTAGTTAAAACTATGGACCTGTAGAACTTTACTCTATCGTTATAGCATAGGTGTAAGCACACATTACCTACCTACATACATATAGATCGCTACATACATATGCTACATACATATGCTACATACAAACGCTACATACATACGTACATATGGTCACTCTCTTATACATCCAAACAGACATACGTACATACGATCACTCTCTCATACATTCAAACAGACATACACTACATGGAACCATACATATTTTTAATGTACTTACTGTTGAGAGTATGTGAGGAAGGTAGATGTAGCAGCTAGCGTTGTCAAAGACACAGTGATACAGATCATGCAAGTTACACACTATTTAAAGATAATTTAGAACAGCTCTGTGTGCTAGAAACACGAGGCTAAGAAGTGACTCATATTCCCCCTTCTGCAAACACCAGCTGTGAGAGACTCTGTCCTCTCGTGCTGTTTGAAAACCAGAGGGGTGAATAAAATTATAACTAGCGAGGGGTCGTGTCACACAATAATGAACTGTACATTGTAGTAATAAATCTGTCAAACCAACACGTGTTATTTTAATGGGTGATGCTATCCCCCGAAACACGAGGGTAAGTGAGTGACTCACACGAATCAACTAGGGGTTGATGTAATAAATCTGTCAAAACGCCACATGTCACAAACCATTAAAGCGGAATGTGTCACTTTAATGGGTAAGGGGTCGCTCCCTTCTGCACACAGCTGCACTGACTCAACTGTGAGAAAGAAGACTTTCTCACGTCTACAAATAATAATATAAAGTTAACTTCTTTTCTGGGTGATGCAAACTACCATTTAAGCAGGCAGTCAGTTGCAAGGACCTCTTTGAAATAAAACACGTATAATTTCTTTAAACATTTATTGCGGTAAAGATTGCAGTACAGTACAGAGTATTTTGCGCTAACATTTATTTACAATTTTCTCAATAACAAGTTCGTTTTTAGATTGACGCATTTTCTTAACACGAGGTTTCCTCTCAGCTTGTGAAGACATTGTAGATACACAAGGCAGCATCATGCATGGCGAGTCGATGTACTTGGGCGTCGCACACTCTAGGCTGTGAAGTACGATGTTAGTAGCTTGTTCCGGGTTCAAGTTGTTGTAATGTTCGTACACAGTGTCCACAGTACATGGAAGAGGTGTTGAGTCCAACATGTAGTACACAGGACACTTGTTAATGTCCGTACAAGCTATATCGTGTCCGCGCTTATCACCTAGCATCACCTAGCGGAAAGGCGGTTACCTTAATGTGAAATATTCCGTCACAAGAATCAGTAAAGTGACGTAATATGGCAAAAGACCAGTAAGCGAAATTCGACGCTGTTTCTTCCTTTTTTAACACTGACATACGGGTTGCCTGGATGAAAGTTCATGATTCAATTCCCCGCAGAAATGTAGTTGTAGGTTGGTGGTGGGCGATGCGGCTAGTAGCCGCCAGAACACAAAGCTATCGGTCACTATCTTGCTTGAAGTGTACAGCTCAAAGTCTCGTCACCAACTACATTTTTGTTTTACAACACATGAAACAAGTAAGCATAATGCACGTCGTAAGTGCGTAGCGAGACGTAATGTATTACGTACGCGAACGCAAGAAAAGCAAAAACATTTGCATTCAATTCCATTACCCTTCATTTTTCGCGTTTGCTATTTCACAACCACATTCACAACACAACATGTCAAATGTGTTATCTACTTGGCCATGTCTATGTATGTCACCATCACAAACTTCGTACTAGTTGACTATCGCGCCATTTTCAGGTCGTATTAGTTTGTAATCATTGCGGTGTTCAGAGTGATGTTCCCACAACACTTTGTTAAAACTGAGTTGCAGTAGGTAGTCGAACGTACACTGCAATATTACGTCTGGATATAAATGGTAGAAGGGGCATTCGGCTAGCTGGCAGACAACACCTTCGTATTGTATACCTAAATACGTATCAAAGTAATACGTCCAATGTTTGCTGTCATTACACATGTGCATCTGCAGCGGTAAACCATAAGGTTTAAAACAGACATGCCCATACCCAACCTGCACTGTCTCGTAAGTTTGAGATGGGTCAAACAACACCGGCATAATGATTGACTTGAAGTAAATGACGTCAATGTATTAAATACAATTATGTGTATGTACCACGCAAGTATGTTCTCGGCGTTTTGCTGCGCGTTTGCGTAGAATTCTCTCCTGGTCTATTCCTGAAACGTACACGGTAGAATTTCGTATGCATTGTTTGAGAAGATGCGTAAGTAATGTTTCCTTCGTTTCACGCAATCCCGTGGTGATTACGTATAAGCCACACATTAGTGCGTTTAAATTTATCATTCAAATCGCTCCAGGGAAAGGGTGATTTTACCGTGTAAGTAAGCAACATGCCCGTGTTTGTGTTAAAGGTTAAACTTGTTTTACAATAAAGCCTGTACTATCGTAAAAACCTTGCACGTTACAAAACATGTTCTCCATTTATAGTCACACAAGCAACTGAACTACATCAATACTTTCACGAGTTTATCTCATGCGTTATAAGAAATAAGTCTGTCGTGTAATATAAGAGCAAAAGCTTGTGTTTGCGGTGGAAAATCGACGTCAGCGGTAATTTCAATTCTCGAGTCAATAACATTAGAGTTTATTGTGTCGTTTTGTTTCGACACGTCAAATACAAACAATGGCGCTTTGTTAATGTAATCAGTTGGCGACAATAAGGGGGAGGTATCTCGTCCGTAATAGGCAGCTTGAAAGTTCCTATACATTTCGTAAACTATCAGAAATTCACAGTTAGTAAAATTAATGTTCAAATCAGAATACAGGTAACATTCGCTGTTTAAATACAACTTGATGTTTTTATGTTGCAGTGGTCGAAAAGCGACCGATCTCTAGTTATGCTATTTTGTCTGTTACTTTGGAGACCTATGATAACGTATCTTGGTTTCTCAGCGAGGAAACTCGATTTAATATTCCATACGATTTTCTGAGAGCTAATTAAGGTGGGGTAAGTTTCCAAACTCCACGAGCGAAACGCGACAGTAATGTCTTTGCCTCGCTCTACGTGTTTAAGTAAACGCACACACTCCCGGGTATTCACACTCACGTGAGGCATCAACCATTCTAAAGTTTTCAATTTTAGGTTGACGGCTTCCTCGACATCTACTGAGCGATAAATTGTGTTAGCCGCAGCGTTTGTCGGAAGTAATACCAGCTCCTGCTTTGCATTAAAAAACAACACGTTTATAGTCTTCAGCGAAACCAAGTACCATTCTCAATGGTATTACCGCTTCGAATGTTCCACCGGGGTTTATTCTCAATTTAAAATCATCTTTGTCAGACCAGCCGGCTGCTCTGTAAGCTTGTTTTTCGTACGTAGCTACACAAATGTAATTTTTTATTGTCGAAGTAATACCGACATCTCGCGTCTGGTAAATTTCCACACCATTTAGTTCATATGCTACACAATCAAACAACTGTAAAAGCCCGTTACGTACGATACCCGTGTTTACGGGAATAGTTCCGCCAGCTTTTTTAAACATACCTCTCAGTCGTATGTGCGATTTGCAAGGTAGTGTGTATATATCTTGGTTTTGTATACAAATCCTTATTTCTGACGGAAAAACATACGGACCAGCCCTGAACGGCTCATATATATATGCAACTCCCTCCTTGTGATTTCATCGTCAAAGGTCACAGGCTTTTCGATATTAAGCACTCCGTCCATATTTGTTCACTATATAACCTAAACTGTGTAAAAATTCCACACTTGACCATGTTAACTGTTAACATTCTAGGTCTCAGTTGAGAACTGTTGGGTTTACGTCCACCTCCGCGACGTTTTATACTGTTCTGTAACGTGTGTTTTAACACAGACATGTGTTGTGGCACTTGTCTACGTTGTGGCGTAGAACTGTTGTTACGGAAATTAATCCCCATTCTGAATGTATTACAGTACGTCAACGTTGCCTTTATAGTATGTTTACTTTCCTCAAGTGAAGACATACAGTTATCTCTTCGTCGCGAAAATTCACCAATTAACCATTCTAGTCCGTAATATGCAAAATAATTTCATCCTTGCGATTAACTATTACAGGCACGTAAATTAGTGTGTGAGGTCGTTCAATTATTTTGAAACCCGGAGGAACAGAGCACGTTAATTTGTGCACACTGTTGGAAGGTTTGTCGTTTAAATAAGAACCTCCCGCGATATTCAGATTAACTCTACAAATGTTTACTGGAAATATATTCACAGGATCTTGCGATTCGTGGAGCTGATTCACCCGGTAAATTGTTGGTTTGAAACCTAACTTTCTGCCAAATGAGTCGCGCGCAAGTCTACCAAGACATTACTCATCATCCAACATTTCAAAGTGTGGCTGTGCGTACGAGAATATTTTATAAGCACTAACCTGTAAAGGATGAGGTGGAGGATGGTTCAGTAACACTTCAGGAAAAGTAAGAATGATTGGAAGGAAATGCTTGAAATATATCTTCACTTCAGTGTAATAATATTCAATTAATTCAGTGGAAGACGAAAGCATGCCGAATATCCACAATGAATATACACAACAAGAACAGTTATCAATTTCAAATTCCGCGAGTTTCTCGCGGGTGCAGTACTGCCAACTGCAAGAAATTGTGAGTGTTTCCAGAAAGTATTTTCGAAGCGAAACATGTAAATAAATAATTAAATTTTTTTATTGAACGATAATAACGAATGTGGGAATATAAATGTAATTAATTAGTTATAAAGCCATAAATACTGTAAGGTTACTGTAACTTAGAGCATGACTATTTACTTACCTTTTGAATGAATTAAAAGTTAAAGAAATACTTTACTATGGAAATTTAGTGTAAATTTTATTGGTTTGTCCCGATCATGTTCTTAGTCGATCAGAAAATTAAAATAATGCACTGAAATATTTCCCCGAAATTAGTGAATACATTTTGTGACGAGTTATAAAGTAAATGAACGTAACATAACCTAAGATAACCTAACCTAACTTAACCTAACCTAAAGTAACGTAACCTAACGTAACCTAACCGTAAACTAATGTAAGGTAACCTAACCTAACATAACCTAAACTAACGTACTTTTTATGCTCAAGATATTGTCTTCTGTGTTTCGAAACATTAAAAAAATCTGGGGGAAATAAAATTTTTAAATTGAAAATGTCGGGCATAGATGTATATTTGTTGTATATTATATTCCAACTGTTGGTTATTAATTTGCTGTATTCTAAAAGGTTCTGATCGTGAATTTGATCGATGTTAAAAATATTATTTTAATATGGTTTCTTAATAAGTTCGCACATGTGATCGCACAAACTATAGCTAATTTCTTTCAGAGGTAACATAAGTGTTACAATGTTAGCATGTAAAAATTCATTGCAATGATTGCATTATGACCGCATATACGATCTCTATAGGACCGCATTTAGGAATTACAACATTTAATATTTTAATACCAACTAATCACTAATTATTGCTCTATTCACCTTAGTATGACATGTAATCTATTCAAGACACATATATTAACGATTAAGAAAGTATTTTTGGAAAAGGGCAAATATGTTTTTTGTGGCTTATTTGAGGTTTAAGGATAATATAACAAAGTAATATTAATTCAACACTTCGGTAGGTTATCCGAAATATAGGAAATTAGGTATCAATTTGAAATTATAATGGACATGAAGCTTGTCTGTTCGGTGGAAAGGTGGTACTGAGTCAAATTGATCAGTAGAACTTGCAATTTCGAGATATTGAGGAGTATTTTGCAAGAGGTTTGTGGAGTGGTGCACAAAATTGCAGCGCCAAAACACAGAATGAAAGTTCCGTAAAAGTTTGAATGAAATAAACGGTACGCGGGAGAATTATGGCCTTTGGTTCTTAGTACAACAGCAAGTTAACAGAAAATGTCGGACGAAAATTAAGATAACTGAACCAAAAGACTATTAATTATTATATAATTAAATATAAATAATAATATTGTGTAATGATTACTGTAACTGCTAAATTTAAATTTAAGAAATAAAAATTAAAAAATATATTACTGTCGTAGTTAAGTATAACAGTAACGTTCATAATTTTTACTGTGATCCTTATATCTTTGCATTGTTATATCTATGATCGCTACCGGCGTGCTACTAACTTCCCTGTTATTTGTGTCTTTGTTTTCGTATTGTCTCTTGCTGTAGTTATTTTATATCTTATATTGTTTTATATTCTGTTTTGTATATTCTCCTGAAATGTCTGGTAAGTGAAATTTTACTTAATGGTTTTCATTTAGAGAGGTAATTGTAGTAGTGCACATGTTTAAATTGAACACATATTCTGCCATGTGGGATTTTTTAAGCCGTAAAATATATTGTGTGTATAATTGTTTCAATATGTTAGGAACGTCATTGTCGGTTACATTAAACGTTAACATTAATTTCCTAACGGTTTACAATGTTATTTAAACAATACAGCCGCTAATGTTTTTATATATTATCTTTATTGTGCGATCATGGATCGCTACATTATATATATGCTATGAGATCGCAACTAGGGATTGTATTCGTGATAATATGAATAGAAATTTGTTTTGTTCGTAATAACATTGTGTACACTATTGAAAATATTACAAGATATCTTTGTGAATAAAAAATTATTTTTAAAAAAGTTTCTTTTTAAAAAGTGCGTATATTGTCAGAAATCTTTGTTATACTTAATTTATTTATTATCGAATATTTACAACATAATTTTAAAACTGTTAGATGTGCATTGTAAATTTATGTATTGAACTATTATGGGACATTACTGGTATGTTAATTTAAATTATTTCTACAGAATCTAACAAGAGGTCTCTCGAAAGAGCTGAACGAGCCGCAAAAAGACTAAAGATAATCGACGAAGTCGCGGAGGAGGCGCGGCGGCAGGTCCAGGCCAGTAGGCAGGCAAGGGACGAAAGTGAGTAAAATATTAAAAACGAAATTAACTTTCGTTATGTTACAGACAAGAAAAAAAAATGATGTAGCAAGTGTTTATGTATCACTGGTACTATATGGATGCCGATATTTGCAGACAATCTACGAGTGACAGTTGCTGTCGAGGCAGCCCCCGGCACGGTCACAGTCGGGGGCGTCACCGGTGACAACATCGCCGGAGAGAAGCACCACTCCGGCCGCAACTGTGACCGTGCCGCCGACAAACAACCAGGCGCTGCGGCGAGAGCAAGAAGAGCCGTGCCAACTAGAAATGTCTTCAACTGTGGCAGTCTGCGGCAGCAGCCAGGGGACGCCACCACGCTGTAAGTATTTCTCATCACTAGACGCGCAATAAAGGCGGAGTTTGTGTTGTAGCAGCATGTAACGAAATAAAGTATAATTTTCGTTTCACAGGGCTTGTCGACACCATCAATAACCTGATGGTGGCTGCAGGAAGCGTGGAAATGTTTCACGCCGCCGTCGCAGCTGCCGAAGATCTTCGCAAGAGGGGCGAGGCAACGGCTACTCCTTCCCTGATGCCTGTAGCAGCGGGGGCTGCGATCGCCGCCGTGCCGGGGCTGTCAGGGGTGGCGAGGCCATCAGGGGTTGCGAGGCAAGCCGCCCACGCCAAGAGGCCCGACCGTGCGGTGTATTGTAAAGCCACAGCAATCGAAAAGATGGAGATGGTGCGTTATCACGCACCATCTGAAAATGTAACTGAACTGGTCCCTGGAGTGTTTGCCAGGACATCTAGCCGCCGCTGCCTCTTCCATGCCTTCAGAGAAGACAAAAATTCTCTCATGGTGGTCGCCGGGGAGTACCTGCGTGCGGTCCTGCGGCGGGATAAGGTGGAGTCGCGGGATGGACCCTTCTTCCCGCTGCAGGACGCGCCGAGGCACATTCTTGAAGGCTGGTTGGGTAAGTAATTATTATCGAACTATGACAATATACTACAATGCTATACAATCAATGCAACACTGTTACTATTAATACTTAAAATATAATTTAAATGTAACTTTACCATCCTTGTTTTACAATTTTGGCGAGTAAGAGATGTCGCTCAGGCGACATCGATGATTTTAAGCAGGCCATGTCGCACGCCTGGGCGACATTTTCAGGCCGGGCAGCTTTTCTCCTGCGCTTGCGCCGCAAGCGCAGGGAGAGTGTGGCCCAGGCACCTCGCCCAGTGAAGACTAACTAAAAAAAATTAATTTTTAATTTAAGAATAATTTTTATTTTTTTTTCTTATTTGCTTAATGAAGACAAGCTTTTTTTACCAGAACATTTTTAATAAGATTAATTAAGAAAAGGTTTTATTTTGTTGTTCCTATTAGCTTAATGAAGACAAATTTGTTAAAATTTTTTTTTAAAAATTAGATTCATTAATAAAGGTTTTTTTATTTTGTAGTTATATTTGAAGTAAAAAAATGTTTCGGTTGTAAAGTGGTAAATAATGTATTATTTGAAATTAAGGTTCTATGAGAAAGATGTAATTTTTTTAAACAATCTCTTTTTTAATATGTTTGCTGCCAACCACATACATGAAAACTTTCACAGTGGCCAAGATATTATTTTTTGCATACAGTACACACACAGCTATGTAAAACAATATGCGAATTCTCCTTTTGACTTACTCTTTATTTTTGTTGTAAAATTATGTAATAAAAAATAGCGGTACTTCGTACCCCTGCGGCCCTGCCGGAAAGATTATGTCATTACTATTGCAGCTGACCACCTAGCGGTACGCATATAACTACAGCTCGTTTTGTTCAACACAGCTGCAACAGGTCGTGCGCAATGCCAATTATTAGTACAGCAATGAATCTTCTCTTGGTCGGGTTCAAAGATAGTAGCACTGTGGTTTTAATTTTATTTACAATTCTGTAATAGACATGGTGATTTTGTGAAAATGGCCATCATGGATAATTTACTGGGTCTGTACAAAACAATGTGAATTCGCAAGTAAAACGACTTTTGTTTGTTATTTCATAATTGGCAAATTTCGCTATTGCTACATAATTCTATGGATCTGCATTAAACAGTTTGTGTACTGCAATGGGGAACATGCACAATTTTTTTTAAATTTATTTTTTGGTTGCCCTAGCTATTATAACTACAACCCACCCCTTACTTTGAATTTATATACACCCATATAAATTCTATAAGCAAAAACCTGAACAGAATTTCAAACGCCCGCCGAAACGCCGCGATTCAACATGGCGGCCAGAGTGACGTCACTGGGCGATACTCCCGCCCTCCCGCTACTAGTTGCTAATGGCAATCTCGTAAACAATGAATTCCATTGACTACGAAATCGACACCGCGGCAAAACGTAAACAGTTTAGATCATGTATTGTGCCCATGTGC
>PNEQ01122853.1:0-14094 GCA_003012365.1 Medauroidea extradentata | reverse complement strand
GATATTCGAATGAATTCCATTTCTAGAATTCTTTGTTGTTTAATATAACTTTTATTTTAAAAAAAAATTAACAGAATTCCTCTGGGGTTGCTTTTTTTATATATATATATTTTTGTGTGCGTTTCATATTTTTTTTTTCCTTGTTTGTTTTCGTACTTTGTCATTCAACACAGGTTTGATCAGCTAAACATGAGCAATGACGTATGTCCACAATCCAATAAAATGTAATCCTTACATTGTGTAATGTGCATTTAGACACATCCTATACACGCACGACTTTCTTTTAATGGAAGCAAGAGTTCTTTACTGCGTGTCAAACATACTCAATTTTTTTTAGTAAGGAAAACAGTTTAACCATGTGGTCCAATTTAAAGATGCATAAGAAAATTTCAGGTTTTAAGTGTACATACTGAATGAATATTCTGGCAGTCTGCGCGAAGTCAGCTATTAAAAAACAGACAGAAAGTCCAGAAACTGCCGTATAGTAAGCACACCACGCAAATCCTTGGCTATATTGGAGGAGGAGATGTTAAGTGGCTAAATGTCGTACATTTTCATGCGCAATGTGGCAACACTGCACGGAGATTGTCCCATCTTGCGCTCCATGGTCAGGTACTATTTCATGTATGTTACGTCAAGTAAACATAGAATCATGTTCGTACTGCTCGGAATTTTAACCTACACCCATTATATGCAGGTTAGAACAGTAGTAGTGAGATAAGTAAGATAAATATAACATATCTGTGGAGCGCAACAGTGGACTAACTACAGTTGCCACATTGCGCTTGTAAAACGTCATCGTACAGCATTTTGTCACTAACATTTTCGTCTACAATTTAGCCCTGGATTCGTGTGGTGTGCTGATTGTGGGGCAGTTGCTGGACATCCTGTATATGTATGAGACCGATAAACTCAGATACCGGTTTTCCATGGCGAATGTTTTTATGCTATCCAGTTTACTCTAACTTACCAACTCACCACTAGATGACACTGCAGTCCACCAACTTCTATGCCGTTCAACCGATTGCCACGAAAAATGGCATACATAAATATTTGAACACTGAGCATATTTTTCGTGACATCCATTACGTTAGACGTAGAACTGTTGATTCACAGTGTCTTGCCTAGCTATGGTAAGATATCGGTAGGTTTCTGTAAGTACTGTATAAATGACACACTTATTGCCACATAGTCACTCCTATTCTACAACGACAAAAGAAACTGCTGACTGTAACAAACGGGTTGCGAAGTGACGTGGAAACCGAAATTGAAATAAGAGGGTCCTTTTGTAACATTGTCAGCCGTTCTGCCAGTAAGACGTAAGGTTTGTGCCTAGGGCATTGATTATAACATGATGGAAAATTTAAGTAGAACGTAATTTTTTTTTCATTAATTTGAACTGCCGAACGGAAGTGGTTTAATTGTAAAACCCGTTCTACCACGCAACAAGGTAAGTAAATTAAAAGCTTCCTTATTGTATTACATTTAATATTTCCAATAAGTAGTAAGTAGTATCAAATAATATCGTAAAAGAACAATATCAGAAAGTATAGCTTTTTATCATTGTTAAAGCGCGTGAACTGGAAACACTGGCAACATTCACATTCTTATCTCTCTAGTTTCTATGGTGGTTATAAATTAACTGACTTAATTTCTCTTAGGCTAATAGTATGAAAATTTCTTCATTAACATTTTAATTTTTGACTTATCAAAATAATAACTAAAAGAACATGTCTGTATTCTAAAATCATGATTACATTTCAATTTATAAATAACAATATTTTAAACTAAAACTATAACCCGCAGAGCAATGTGCTACTGCAGAAGAAAAGGCGCTCACATCAGTGCAAACTGGAATTAAATAACACGTCTCGTGTTTTCCTTATGACTTCCCTATATAGTCCTTCTACAATATTTGGTAGAATCCTAAGCTATATTGTTTTCTAATGCATAAAAGTAAAACAGAAAGAAAAGTTATGTAAGAAGTTCAAAATGACAGCAGACGTTCCATGTTAATAACCCGACAATGGATGCAGAGATCTCGCGGTTCAAGTACCCTCAGGTGTACGACTTGAACATAAACCAGAAATCATTGCGAATTGAATTTTCTTTTTATTGTCCTGCGAGTTTTGCTCCTTGCAGTAAGACTGCTGACTACCCTAATGGTTTCCATGACCTTCGACTTCGTAGGCACGAGAATAAATGGAGTCGGTGAAGAAGTCGTTTTGATTACATCGGCGTTAAGTTTTCCCATTATTCCGTCCATCCGCGTTAACCAGTTTATTGTTTTTAATGGCGCCGTTTGGTTCTTTTCCATTGTTTTTGCACAATCCTTCATAACCTCATCTTTGTCCCAGCGTTTCTCTTTGTTCGTCGCACACTGAGGAAAAACGGTTAAACGGCAAGCGTAAATCAATTTCTGACGTTCGTTGCATTGTGTATACGAATGAGTAACAGTTACTCTCAAGTCTCGCACGTTTTGATTTGTATGCAATAAAGTCGGCACTTCTTATTGCTATAAAATTTCCTTTTTAAAGCTCATCAAATAATTCATTGCACAAATGTAGTTCCTTAAGTGTGACCCGTCATGAATATGCAGCTGGCATTGACTAAAATATTGTGTTTTGAAAGTAGTTTTCTATACAAGAATTTTAATAAATTACGGTTTCGTTTATTGCCATGATGAAAATTATTAAACGTAGGCATACAATTTTTGGTAAGACTAAGTTAGCGCAATTTTTTTTACATTCTCCTGAAGAATATTTGGTCAAAATTTTGGTACACAAATAAATGGATGTTGATATGTTTGTACATATATGTATGTATTACGAGACGGACGACTTGAAGTCTGACGTCACTGTGGGAAACAAAGATTGTTTACAAACATGCTGATTTGTTAGTTGGTGACGGCAGAAATAAAATATTTTGTGCACTCATAGACTTGCACGCAAGTGTAAAAAATATGTTTCATTCCATGGTTAATACACGAAAATGCACAAGAACAATGTTTAATTGGAAAAGCGACAAATTCCAAATTCATAATCAATTTTCTTTACATACAAACGCCTGTATGAAGGTTATGTTCGGTTGCGGTATCCATGGAGGTAGGAATTGTATCCCACACCTGACTGAAGCTCCGCTTCATCACGGAATAAATAAGTACTAACAGAAGCGACAAGATGTTGCTTTTATCGTATTCGTTTTCTCTGTGGATTTTCATGGTGTCGGAGTCCGTCCAGGGGCGTCATTTCAGGTTTTTCTAGAGGGGGAGGGCAAGATTTTTTTTCCGGTGACAGTGACCTTGTTGCACCTTTTTTATTAATTAAGCATGTATAAATTAGATACTTTAATAATAAAACTTAATTTTTATGTGCTTAAATTAGCACTATTTGAATTTAAAAATACAAAAAATACATTTATACACATAAAATTTTAAATCCAGGGGGGGGCATTTGACCCCCCCCCCCCCTGTGGCTCCAAATGACGCCCCTGAGTCCGTCGTCCGTCGATGTTTGGTTACACTGAAGTTTAGGAGGACTTATTTTATAATCTGCGAAGAAATTGACAAGTAACGTCAAATGTAACATTGCTAAATGTGTGATTGCAATACAAACAAATTACAGTATTTATTGAAATATAAACGGTAGTTTAAACCAATGTCTCATATTCCACGTGGCTATGTTTACACTCCTGAACGCCCCGAGAGCTGGTAAAATTACAACAAAACGTTTATGTAGATTCTGATAGCATTAGTTTTTGTCAGATGTTGAGCCTCGAATCGTCACGTTTACAATTTCTAAATATGTAACAAATATATAAACTAATTACAGCACATCAAGCAAACTAAGTGACTATGTAAACCAATGACTGGAATCCACATGGCATTGTTTACATCCTGTACGCCCCGAGCACGGCCGTAGAAGAACAGGTCTGGACACTCGCCTGGAAACTTGACCCCCTTGTTGTTTGGCTCTAGTTCACCAAGTTACCGAGAATATTGTGTTTTATTGGCGCTTCAGTTAGGGCGGTCGGACTGAAACTCCGCCCACTTCCTTTCCACTAAGATAAACAATTTATCAAAACGTATTTGTATCAATATGTGAAATACTTCCTTCGCTCACAAACTTAAGAAAAGGCTCCAGCAATCTTTATTTACTTTATAAATTTAACAATGGAAAAAAGTGGGCGGAGTTTGAGTTCGAGCGCCCGGATTACAGCGCCAAAAAGTACAACATTCTCGGTAACTTGACGAACTACAGCTAAACAACAATGGGATCAAGCAAAAGCAAAATACATTGTTAGATAGGCGAGTGTCCAGACCTGTTCTTCTACGACCGTGGCCCCGAGAGCTGGTACGATAGCAACAATAAAACAGCTCCACTTTGTCGCTTCTGTTAACTTTATAATATATTCTGTGGCCTCGGCGCATATGTGTATTTTTTTTTTTTTTTTTTTCATGAAGAAGGTTTATGTGCTAGCCAGTTTACCCTAACTCACTACTAGATGGCAATGCAGCGCATCAACAAAAATCTTTTCGCCATAAAATCGTGGCTCTACCAATACCAAAGTCCTCAACTGCATTCATTCTCGTGCCTGAATATGGCGGAAATTTCGCGAAAAAAAAAAAAACTATAAAATCGAAATATTTTTGCTTTCCAGTAAAGTTGTATAAATATATTGATGTTTTTTCTCATTATACAGCTGAGCTAACATTAATTTAAAAAATTGTCACTTGGTAAACTTGCTCATTAGAGACTACTATCTTCCTAACCTGTAGTAGAATTAACCTTAAGGTTACCGCCTGCCCAGGTAGCACAGCGGTGTGCAGTGCTTCGGCCGTTACATTATTATTTGAAAGTTACTCAGCTTACGTGAGTGATGTCTGCTTAGGAATAGTATAAATTTAACGGTAAACATGTGTATACCCATTTCAGATTCCCTACTGCTCATTAAAGCTAATTTTAAAACGGACAAAAATATCAAAACCATTTGTGTTTTTGCGGCTCTTTTTAGGTATGAAAATCTTAGCACAGAATCTTTCAAAACATGTAGACGTGTACAATACACATTTGTGTCTGATATTAAATCATAGAATGATAGGATCACCACTGTATGTCTCATAGAGGCGAGTTGTCAGCGAGAAGACTGCACAGTAGTTCAGTGACTTGCGCTTAGAGGCTAGGGTGAGGCTTGATGCGCGCGCTGTGTCGTCCTTATTGCTTTCGCACTTCTAGGACTCGAACGAGCAAAATACGTCCACACAGGCTGCCGCCTTAACGTGATTGTGCACAACTACATTACTGCAGCTCGTCATGGTCTTGCCTGGCAGGTACCGAGCTACACGTCCCCCCCAAAAAAATATATTCGGAAAGTATGGGAGGGGGGGGGGAGCGGCTGTCCCAACAACGAAAAATAAAATCTAATACAATGTTTACACCCCTACCAACGACGTATCTAAGAATTATACATGAAAACATTTTGGACAGCCCCCATTTTGCGTATTGAAATCAAAATTTTCCCTGGGAAGAACTCCTGGACCCCCTTCCTCCTCCCATAATTAAAGCGATGGTCGGCATCTCAGCTACTGGTAGAGACCACGATTTTTCGCGAAAAGAAATCTGCAACAGTTTGTTTCAATGCCTTATGTGCACATCTGCAGCCCTGTTTCATGGTCAGTGATTGGCAGTTTTTAACTCTCATCGTCTAGGGTTCTACCAGCAAATCACAGACGTGTGGTGTCGCAGTAACCTTGTTACTGTTGACACAGTCAAATGAGCCACGTCTGTGCTAGAGGCACGATTATTTCGCGTATTCATTTTAGGTCAGGTTGCGGCAATAACGTATACTTCCCTGCCCCTTCTATGATTAGACAACAGTTGTTTTAACACATCTTTGACGACTCCAAGCCAGCGATAAATAAGGAAACAAGCTGTGGGGATTACACGTAATACCAACTTGTACGGTTAGAAGCCAATGGATATTCGACTTCGGCCAGTGCAGGTATAGTACTGACAAGACTAGGCTGCTGCCAGATTAATACGCGAAATACTCGTGCCTCTAGCAATAATACATTCTGCCAGTAACCATGAAGCCGAGCTTCATATGTGCACATAAGGCATTGAAACAAACTGTTGCAGAATTATTTTCACGAAAAATCGTGGGCTCTAGCTACTGGATATACATGTCCCCTCCTCCCCCAAATATTAACTGCTGCCGCACGCCAGTGGCTGGTGAACTTGTTGTAACCGCCTTGTGACGGATCCGCCGCTGAACACAGAGGCGTAGAGGAGGAGGGGAGGGGTATAGCAGACTGTACGTCTGAGGCGAGGTCCGAGGAGGCAGCAGGCGCCGAAGAATGTGATGGCTCGAGGTCGCGCGGGTTGAATGACTCGCGGCTGTGCGGGAGGCACCCCTTTGGGCCGTCAGCCAGCGACGACGACGCCCCTGGCACGCAGGCTACCTGCACGAGCTCGTCAGCGGGCCAAGTTTACCAGCCTCCCCCATATCCCTTCACTCCTCTACAGTCCTTCCGCTCGTGATACTTACGACTAGGGTTTGACGACGTGTCCTAGTCAAGTAGAGTGAAGAGATTTTGGTCAGTACTTAAGAGGAGTCTTCGCCGGTGTCGAATTTCCACCTTTGACGCGTGGGAACAGGGTAACAATAAGAGCCAGTGTCCCACGCCTGACGAGAAGCATGTCGCCTCTATTCACAGCGCACCAAACTGGCGTGTAAGGTTTTCGTTGTAGTCTTTTTCCTACGGGACTTTAAGCGGGGACCACAACATTTTATTTTTGAATAGTATGCATGCCTCTCGCTTTGCACTTTACGAATTCAGATAGCCTAATACTGTACTGTGTTTTTGGAGTTACAGCAGTCTGAAAAAAAAAACTTTTTTAGCCATTTTGAGAGGCCCGAAATTCATGTGTCTAACAAGCGCGCTGAATTTTTGGAAACATAGAATCATAGTCACAAGTGTGTGTTCTTTTCGTTGATAAACATAATATTACAAGTTTGAGACAAAAACTTTATATGTGGGCTATTCCCATTAGTTCTTTTGGGATAGAGGTCTTATAATTAGAAATAAAGTAGTTGAATTAAGTTATTGATTTACTAGCTCACAAAGCTTACAAAAAAACAACACAGTAATCAACTATATCTTTCACAACACAATTAGTTATGCACACAATTACTCCTGTGTCACGAAAACGTTAATTAACTTTGACAATTAAAACATAAAAATGTCTACCATCAATTAATTAAACACTACAAATCACAATAAAATCCAGTCATATATCCAATCAACAGTCTCTCACATAGTGGCAGTGTACAATCTTAATAGTCCGCAGTGGTGATGAATCGCCGTGTGCTACGCAGCACCCCGAGTGCACCGCTGTCTTCACTCTTGAGGTCTTCGGTTCGACTCCCGTCGCGCACCTCCTCGTCGCTCGTCAGCCCGCCGCAGCTGTCCTCTTGTTTCGCCCAACACTGCTCCGAAGGTAGCCAGCCGCCTGCCGCCTCACAGTAGACTCTGACGTCACCAAGATGTCCTCACCAGTTTCTCTCCACAAGCATAACACATTCCTCTAGCACGACCAATAGCGAACTCTCTCCAAATCTGTCGATTCAGCCTTTATATACTAGGCAAAACAGTCGGGTGTTCCCCGCATTTCAGGGGTCTAAAAATAGATATTACAACATGTTTCGGACATGACTAAGAGTCACGTAGGCCGCCTCCTATGATGTATCTCGTCGGGATTCCCACTATGAGACAACCCAGCTTTGAGTCATGGGCCAGCCCTCAAGGTGTTTCGACACATGCCCCAGCCAGCCCGCCCTCAGAAATACAGCACGCAACAATAATATTAATAAATTAAGTGGTTTCACGTAAAATACAAAGAATACGCGTCACAACTGCAACGCCGCCCATGCGCCAGTCGAGGACTGCGTGCACCGTGTTTGGAGATACGGTTTTTTCTCAGAGACCAATGAACGTGCGTCCACAATGCTTATCTACGAAAAAAACACACTTCAGACTACTTGTGAATGTGACTTAAGACACCAAGCACATTGGAGGCATTATTGCAACTCAAATTTGGCTAAAATCGGCTTTTTCACGCGGTTGTTTCAACGGATTGGTTCGAAACTGTGGTATACAAGTACATTGTACTTTGCTACAGTGACGCGTCCAATAAAATGACAGAGTCACATATTAAAGTATCACATTAAAAACGTTACGGCGGGAACACTGCGCGTGCGTTTACGATTTTGCCGTAGAGGAGATATCATAATACATGTGCCGGCCGACGTCGCTCATAACGCCTCATCGATTTTCGCCTCACACACACAAACATGCTCTTCCACTAGGCGACCGCCTTAAGAGGGCGTGATACATAATTCAACGCTGAAAGCATTAATCTATATCTGTAGGTTTCTTGAAGCCAATTTGCGAAAGTCAATAAACAGCAATCCTAGACAATAGTTTTAGCCAACGTTTTATACAAAATTGTTTCCAGTGCTACGAACTTCTGAGGCACAATTTCTGACGCCGGAACCTCGTGCATTTAACTGCGGCGCAAGAAATTATACGTGACGAAGGAGTAATTATTGATAAATATTTACTCATCAAGTTTACCATTATCTGGGAATGTCGTTTTGTACTTTATCCATATAGGCTTCGAAAAATGTGTAGACTTCATTGATGTTTTCATCGTTTATTTATCTACCATGCACTCTTAAGTGCTCTGTCTTACTCACAGCCACGGCGGGTGCAAGCACAGGGATTTGCATGTTAAATTATTTCTTACGTCGATCAGTACATGTTGAAGCTACATATAAGCCACCAATGGTCTTTTTTATTTATCTCGCTGCCGCGCACACTGCTAAAAGATCAGTTTAGGCAGTTTATTTCCAATACCCTGAAAAATGTGAGCAAAAATAAATAAATTTTACGCACTGAAAACACTCGAAAATGGATATTAACATTTGTTTACTGCAATTTTATACGTTTAGAAATATTTTCGTTTACTCGATGCAGAAAATGGTTTCTGTCCAGAAGCGATATTACCAAACGTGACTCAGTGCTACCGAATCTAATTTAACATGTAAAACCTTATTCATGTTAACACTAGAGCTCTGAGAATGGCAGCGACGTTTAACATCGAGATCTTTAGCTCTGGTGAGGGTGAAGAAAATCCCTGCTTCACAGTCAATGCAACAAGCAAGTATTTAATATTAAAAATGTGTAAAAGTAATCGGCATGACAAAGTTGGTAGTAGTTTATTCACGACAAGCGTAATGTAAAAAAAATCATATCTGCTGCAAAAAAAAAACGTTCTAGATGATACATTTTTAAAGAAAATTTCTAGTATCACAAAATTTATGTTGCGTAATAACATATTATTTGCTGCAAATCTGTATTTCTTTAATGCAAGCTTAACATCCCCCAATTTTGTTTTGTTTACTGTAAAGACAACAAATTTACTGTGTAAGCTTAACTTGGTTCTCAATATTATTATCCGTAAAATAAACTAGGATCTTATAATTTTAGAAATACAGCACATCGCCTTTTTTTCAAACGCACGTGTTCAGGGACCTTCAAATGGTAAAAACGCTTCTTGGACTTCTCTATCTGGAAAATTTCCAACATGATCCATAAAATTGAAATATAGAAGTATCCGTTTGACTAGACGTCATACACTTCCCTATAGAACCTACACATGCCACCAGGGACTTCTTTAGTTCATCTCGGTACAGCCCATATTACTACAGGATATTTTAATCTGTTTTTTTCTCTTCAATACCCTGAAAGATATGAACAAATTATCATTTTTACGCCTAAACAACTTTCGAAAACACCTACTCATAATTGTTTCCCTCCGTATTTTATTCCTATGGCAATATTGGCCTTACCATTTCAGAAAACGGCTATTGTCCGAAAGTGATATATTGCGAGGTCTCTGAACCTCGCCGAATATAATTTAACATACAAATATCTATCCTTCATTGCGCCAGGGATACGGGGTTAGTACCATAAAAAAACTACTACGAAAACATTGTGTGCCAAGTCAGTGATATGTTTATAAGGGTGGCAATATTCATGACGTGTTTCCCAGTCTCGCCCATGTTGCTTTATTTTTATTGCCTATAGGGTAAAACCTCATTACACGAGGACTACTCTTTACAGATAAAACACAACTGTTGCTGCAGCCAACCTTTTACCGACATTTATTTGCAAGTTTACAAATTGTTAAATCAATATAACACGAAATGAATGTTGAGATGTTATTGGTAACACAAACACTAATTAATGTTTCTGCAACCAGATATTTTGTTGAGCTAAAGCTAAACGCTAATATTGTGCATGAATGTAACACCGTTTTCTAAGTACATTGTGTTGAATTTTCATTGAAACTTTTAATAGAATCGTAAATTAACATAAACATAAGCTTATGACGGTTCAAGACTTACCTAAATAAATTAACTGCCAAATAGTTATACAGTTAACCCAGCATTAGTGTTATTTATGTGTTAAATGCTTATTCTTAAGAGGCCTCACTAAATAGGCTATGTTTGTGTGTGTAAGGCAAGAACGGTAAGGTTGCCGTTGACCAACGTATGTAATACATTATCGCCTATACGTGCAAGCTACTCAGCTGGTGTACAGTGCTTCACTTATTATCCTTTTTTCTATGGGACTTTAAGCGGTGACTACATTATTTTATTTGTAGGCAACGTAGTTTAAAGTCTAACGCTTGCTTCTATAGTTGTGTTTTTTTAATCCGATTGTTATTTTTCCAGATACGGCAGTCTGGAAAACTCCATTTTGGCAATTTTGAGGGCCCAAAAATGATATTCCTAATAAACGTGCCGAATGTTTAAAACAATAGCGACATTGTTTTAAGAGTGTGTTCTTTTCGTATATATATACAAATACAGTTTGCGTTAAATAGTTTCGTAAAAAAAAAAAAAAAAAAGGAAAACCGTAATTTACTGCATCACATTTGAAGCGCTGTAGGCACGTTGAAACGTATTTGAATGGAATTCTATTTTTCGAAGCTGTACACACCGTTTGACGGCCTCTGAGCAGGCGGCTGATTCCTGGTTGGGGCCTAGATTTCCCTCTGCTGGTTACTGTTAAGTCAGTTTATAGGTCAGCGAGTGTGCTGGCCCGGGCGACTTGCCAAGAGGTTACCAGAACCGACAGAAACACTATGTCACAGGCCAGCGGAGAGCTTTTCTGAGGATACTCACGTAGTGGTTCGTGCTTAGCCGACAGAGGTCTGCTATAGCTGGGATGGGCTCGTGAGACGTCGCCCATGAGGAAGTGGTCAACACACCTAGAGTAAAGTCGTGAGTCTCTATCCACTAGTGATCAGCACGTCTCCGCCTCTGGTCTAGACTCTAGGCGACCGAACGTTACGGAGCGAATGGAAATGAGTGTACAGTTGCACATCCTATTATTCCATTCAAACATAAAATGTTGCATGTCGTCCCGCCTGGACAACATGTAACGGGATGGCCTCCCGTGTTCACATAAGCCTCAAGTTTGAGCTCTCGCTCCTGACCAGACTTGAGCAGTAACCATCCAATCCACCCGGCGGAATTGAATCCACTAGGTAGCGGTCCCGTTTCTTCCAACTGCAGCGGAAGGACTTGAACCATCTCGCCTATACCATCAGCCAGGAGTGGGGTTGAGACCACTTCCAGCCACCGTCGTGGGACTGAGACCTACCCAACCTCTACTGTATCGGTTGGTATCGGATCTGATTCCCGGCGCACAACGCCACAGTCTTTTCATCGACAGCATGAACGATTCCGCGGCATTTCACACACCTCAGGGTCCGTAATCGAGATGCTCCGCCAGTCAGGAGCGACCGTGTGGCGCCATAAAACCAAACCACTAACATTATAAAATAATCATTGGCTTTACAACTGCACTCTAAAAATGGTTTGTAAATTTGCCACACACGCATATAGGGGGCGGTAAGAAAATAGGTATGGGAGAATTGTTTCCCAGACATCCATAGACTTCAAAACTTTTTTTATAAGACTATCAAACGTATACTGACGTTACCATACTAGTATTACAACAACTGTAAAATGAAGTGAAGTGAAGAGATTTTGGTCAGCGCTTAACATCGAGCATCGAGGTCTTCAGAGACGGTGAGGGGTGATACGATGCGAGTATGGAGCGGCGCCGGAATAAATGGGTGGGGGAAACGGGGGATTCCCGAGAAAACCAGCCGACCAACGGCATCGTCCGGCACGATTCCCACATGCGAAAATCCGGGGACCGACCCCGCCGGGAATCAAACCCGGATCGCCTTGCTGGAGGCGAGAGGTCTGACCCATCGGCCACCGCGGCCCCAACAACTGTAAAAGTTTGCATATTTACAAAGTGGAAGTATGGTACCTGTCCCATATTGCGGTTAGGTTAATTACTTCCTAAACATTCTAGGAAGGTTTTTTTTACAGTGGTCACGATCACCTTGCCACCGATTCTTCGCCCGAAACTGCCTCTGGACCGGACCTATTACCGAGCATTGAAGTTTCACCCACACGCTCCTATGAGTCCAACCCACACTATCGGCTCTGCACGCACAAGGCAACCGAGACTATATGAGCATATCCAAAGTTTTTGCGCCATGAAAACACTCATACCTACAAGAAGTGCTCCGAACAGTATCCATCCACTAAAACACCACGAGAGTGAGATCCGAATTTGACTCCGGAGCTGTCCACTGGGTTTTTAGGTTCGCGCCCTTGCAAGGGAAGTCGTGTTGGGTCCGGACAACCCCCAACATTGTAACGACAGTATTTTGGTACTTGCTTTCTTTCCCTGATTAGGTGTTCAGACTGCAGAAGTTTATTCCTCAAACTCCTCAAGACAAATTAGCTGTACGATTCAATTATTGTTGCATTTAACGTTTCGTCAAGTATTTCTTACGCCCTATTGCGGACAAATATATGTGAATATAGCCTATATGAAACAAACGTTAATTGCAAAAATTAAATATAACGAGACTAAATTTTTTCCAAGTTGCCTAACCACAAAAAAAAATTTGTATATCACTTTCTTTAGGTCCTACTAATTTTTACCAATGGACTTGAACATAATTGTTGTACAGGATATTTTCATTGACCATATACATTATAATTCAACTCCTCTTCTCATTACACAAAGAAAAAAAGAGTAATGAATTGTCACTCTAAATTGGCAGCAACCTGCTACTATTACATAACTATTTAGCAACAGACAATACAGACATTGCTGTCCTATAGCCACACGCTTAAAAACGGCGTGTAATTTCAAGTGTTTTCAGTCCATATTCAGTGTCGCACACCTGCACGACTAAGAAAAAGAGACAAAATGAGCTTTGGTTGTCTTTTAGGGTAAGTCACGAAATTGCTCAATATCAGATGTCTGGAGAGCATGTACTATGCTTGGAGTTTAGTTTGGGAGAAGGCAATACAGACTTAGTGGTATCGTTTTGTCCTACCCAGAAAGTGGTCTGTAGTCAATCCACATTACTACCCGCTTTGACAGGAGTGGTTTTCCCAACTCGATGAAGGACAAAAGTTTGTTATTAGTAGGCCTACAATGATACGTGAAATTCACTGATTCAAGGAGCTGTCAGCTAGATTCCGCAATCCTATGCATATTCCAGCTCGTGTTATCCATTCATTCGCTGTCAAACCTGGGAGTAATCACTGTTAGCCTGTAAAAAAGTAAAGCGTAATCCATTCCACGTTAATTCCATATTTGTTATTGGCTGAGAGTTTCCAATGACGTATCTGTAGAGACATGAACTTATCGCGAAAAGAATTTTGCCCCACTTTGTTCCAGTGCCTTGTGTGCATGTCTGCAGTTCTGCTTCATAAGATATTGGTAACGTGCCTTTGAACTGTGACGTTTCTCATTTGACTGTACCAATCACAATAAGGTTACTGTAACACCACACATCTGTGATTTGCGTGTAAAACCCCACGACACACGAATGTCAAAACATCCAATCTCTGACCGTGAAGCAAGTCTGCAGACGTGCACACAAGTCACTGACACAAAGTGAGGCAAATTTCTTTTCGCGAAAA
>PNEQ01122849.1:0-28270 GCA_003012365.1 Medauroidea extradentata | reverse complement strand
GGCTACCCCTGTCGGCATAACCCCGTTTTCAGATGCATGGAAATTTAATCGTTCTACTACATACGCTCAACATGTACATGTTGCAGAACTTTCTTTTACCAGTGTCTCGAAGAAAATCCTGAAATAATATTGGTTATGTCAGTAATTACAATATTTACACTTTCAATTCAATATCTTATTGTAAGTAAGGAGATCGTTTCTGAAATGCTGCACTTAAGCAGAAATATATTTTAATATGTATAAAAATGTTGGAATGAGTAGGTACTTCGATGCATTTAAAATTTTCAGTTACTTACCTGACGCACAAAAAAACCTTGAACAGTACCTGTTAAAACTTCTTGCTCTCATCATTAGCATTTCCTCACAGTAACTACAGTACAGTTATGTATTTTTGGGAAGAAAAAAAAAGTAGGTAGTAAATAGGTAAAAGTAAAATTGACAAATATTTATTGGTTTAAAAACACAAAAATTGTACAGTACTTTGACAAACTTTACATTTTTTTCAAACATTACCTTCAGTCCAATTTCATATTTGTTTATTTTCTTATTGCATAGCCTAAATACCACCACCACCACACATCTCTGATGGAAAACTTAACTGCATATTAAAAGATGTGTACAGCCTACATTAATAATAAATTTTATAGTTTTTAACTAAAAAACTGTCTTGTATTGTACATCTTTCATTTGAAAATATCTATAAAAAGTGTGTCTTAATTGGTGTATCTGCAACACTACGGTCACGTGATCCTAGGGTTTCAATTTCTGACCAATTAAGAGGTTAAATTTTTAATGGAAACATACTCTTTCACCTAGATTTATGATCATACAAACCAGTATACCATCAAAAATATAACATTAACTACAGTGAAACATCTTTGTAACACTCCTGGGGTAATCTAACTTCTTGCAGTTTGTATTACAAATTGTTTGCAAAATTATTTAATGTCATAATTTGTTCAGGTTTTTTTTATCGCTAACACACATCATCATCACCAGAATGACTTCTGTAGTGCCGTAGTATAAATAATTATTGAGCATTAAATTAAACATCAATTTCTCATCTACTTCCAAGGCTAAGAAGGAAAATTACTTTATATTAACCACAACTTTGTGTTTACGAGGTTTCACCGTAGTGTCTGCTAACCAGTCATTTATTACACCAATAAGAAGGGCAGAAATGTTAAACCAGCAGCAATAATGGCTTAAGTTGTTAAAATACAGCATTAATTATGCCAGCTCCATGTTTTTCCACGACATAATAGTTTTCCTATAGTTCTGTGGGCACATTTAAATTGGTGCAATATGTCATTTTCAAACACCTTATGAAGCAGATGTAATCTGCGAAACGTGACCGCGCGTCCGCGGAGAAATGTGTTCATCCTATGTGTGTGTGTGTTTCCATCTGCGAGTACCATCCTGTGAGTACTTGTGCACAATTCTTTCTGTTTTAATTGTAATCATACTCTTCACAGTTAGCTTCAAAACATTAGTCCTACTGTGGATTCTGTTTTCAACTTTTCTTTTGCAGACTAAACATTTCATTACATGCAGACATTCAAATCATGTGGCCTTTTTAAAATATGTCAAGAATAAAAATAAATGGGAAAACAGAATAATATTTTCTATTTATATATAATTTGAACCGAACTATGTTCATTGCTCACACGAGAACTGTATTTACAAGATTCAAATGATAGGAAGTAAACAATAACATTTGGTTTGCAATTTGCTGCATATTAGAAAGATATATTGAAATTTTGTCATGCACGTTTCTATAACTACTTCTTTAACAGGGTACACTATGAAGTAGGTTTATAATACTAAAAAAAATTAAAGTGAAATAATAAAATGTTTGGCATTTATATGAAATAATTGCGCAATAACAAATAAGTAACGGCAACCCATCCGAATACCACCTTCTTTACTATATAATGTATTTTAAAATTTACAACTGACACATTATTGACAATGAACTATTTACATTTTACTGGCAACTAATTGTTTTAATTAACAACCAATATTTAGTTACATTGTACTTTGAAAGAAATATTTACTACCAGAGATAGACCAAGAACATTAAAACAGAGCCATTTTCAATTCCAGCAGCTCCAAAATATTTGCATTTAAGCCATGAGCTAATGAAACTTACTTGACCTACAAATGTAATGATCTCGCTGTGGGCAACCTAAAAGTTTTTTTTTTGTAAATATATGTAAGCCTTCATGAACAAAAGTAAACGGCAGATGCAAAAAGTTCTGTAATAGTATAACACCTACTTCTGCCGTTCTTCATACCGTTGAGCAGTACAAAAATAAACTATTTTCACTGAAGCATTCTTAAGAATGTTTTGTGCTAGATGAAAAATTTGTTCACTGCAAGGTAGATTTGTCTTATCTAAGCAAATGTGTAAGTCTTTGTTGTCTGCAGCCCATTTTCTGAGCTCTACAAAACTTCTGCTGCAAAAAACTGATTCCGTTTTCAACATTGGTCTATAAGTCTGCCTCAGTTTATGGATCTTTGCATCATCAGGAAGCAGTTCTGAAACAAAACAAACCTAACTGATAAAACATACAAATTTAGTGTCTTAATATGAGAGCAATATTGATGTGGTTAAAAATTGGAAAAAAATTCAGCAAATTACAATGTTTCTTTCAGTCGTAGACCTAATTCATAATATTTTTAAATTTTTGATAGTCACATCAGGAATCTTTACATTTAAATAATGTATAGTTTATATTCAGATAAAATAAATTATGTTTATTCTCCCTTTCATTCCATTATATCTGTGTGTGTGTGATACTGGGTGTGTGAGCATCATACATATATATATTATGTACATATAATTTACAAGTAGGTACCCTTAACCTCATACATCACACAGGTAAAAAATATTTTTTTTTTACAAATTTTGTAGTTTTACAACAGTTCTATACAACATAATGTATAGTTAGTATTTCCTATTTGTTTACTTAGAAATTATTGGTTCAAAATGTTGACACTAATAATGAAATTAAATGACACTCAAGGTTTTGCATCTTACATAGTCAATATGGTAGTATTTCCTAGCAGGATAGTTATCTGGCAGCATCAAATTGCATTCATAAGATATTTCTGAGTTCTGAATAAACAAAGAATCTGTGCTGATTGGCATTCTCAATACTTTAAGACTAGTAAACCCAATCAGTATTGTTTGTTTCACAAAAGGCGAAGAAAATTATATGCATACCAGAAGAAAATGTTTGTGTAGACATCAATGAGAACATCAGTAGTTATACATAGAATGTGATTGAACTGACCCTGAGGAAATCTGTCATCGACTTACAGCTAAACTTGCGAGCAAGCTAGCTTGCAAGTCACATTAAATTGAAATGCAAGCCTGCCACAGGCTTACAGTAGGTATTGGGAGCTGGCTTTATATGCTATTCAAATATGACGTGCAAAAGATAGTTCAAATTATAAATTACAAACAAAATTGGGTGTTTATTACTATTAGATCATAACGTATATGTTTACATACATGACGTCACTCTTGGTTACTTTCCGATCATCCTTAAAATTCACTCTGTAGGCTTATAGTTTACTAATTTCTTTGTGTCGCAAAGCAACGAAAAGCAGATGGGTTTAATATTATTAAATTCACTCTGTAAGCCTATAGTTTACCAATTTTTTTGTGTCGCAAAGAAACAAAAAGCAGATAGGTTTAATATTACTATTCAATACCACTGTACTAGGATCGAATAGTAAAATAAACCCATCCACTCTTTATTACATTATGATGACACAAATTATACATTATCACAATAACTTCGCCAAAAAATTCATCTGCCTACTTCATTTTACCATTATTTTTATCGCAAAGTAATAAAGAGAGGTTGGGTTTTATTTTACTATTCAATCCAAGTCAACATTATCGAATATAAATATTAAACCCTTTTACTTTTTGTTACTTTGTGCTAAAAAAAAAAACTGTAAAATATACAGAGTGAATTTTAAGGATAATAGAATTGTGGAAATGAATCATGCGGAACTGGTATCGGAAAGTAACAAAGAGTGGATGGGTTTTATTTTACTATTCGATCCTAGTACCTACAATGGTACTTTAAAGAGGACATAATTTTTGTGGGTTGGAAGAAAATGGTAATTTTTGGTAGTGTGATGTCACTGGAGCCATGTTAGTTTTGTCATTACTAGTTTATTTTTGTGTGTTATCGGAAAGAAAAAAAATCCCACAAAATTAAATTTTGTGTCATGAGAATGCTGCCGAGGATCACTGCAATGCAAATCACTCACTGTTGTGTTTCATTATGAATTATAGTTAGTCCTAATTTGACATTCTCCTAGGTTGTTCAAAACCCTCGTCTGAAATAGTAGTTCACAGACAGGGCAGCATGTGAATTCAGTGCACACAAGCCTTACTTATATGCCCTTCAAAACAAAAAAATTCAATATGATCAGTTAGAACAAAAAAAATTTGTATCATTTCAAACACCACCTTCGTTTTCATGATTGTGTTTAAAGTGAATTTGCAGGCAGCTATAAAGGGTAATGCATTTTGTTGATGTTAGTAAAATAATAATAGTTTCATTGCAATTGCGCAAACACCCGGTGGCAAGCTATTACCTCTTCCCTCCAATACCTAACCCATCATAAATTTTCGAACCTCTCCCTTCCCCTCCCAAACTTATTAGAAAGTAAAGTCCACTACTTCACAGGATAACTATGAGAAGAAGCTACGTGGCCAAACTATTGATTTCAGAGGTGAAAAATTGTTCTAGAGTGATTAAAGATAACCTACATACGTCAGATTAATTTTAAGGAACCTAAAATCAGGTTAGGTCAGGTTACCTAACCTAACTTTTTTTTTGCATTGGGCTACTACTAACCAGTGTAGAAATATTTTTCCTCGGCAAACTATACCTCTGCAATCAATATTTTGGCCACTATACAATGAGCAGCTACTCTTCACATTTACCCCTCATCAATTTCCTAAGCATGGACTGTGGGCAAATATTAAAAATTGCCACACATTGTATACATTACTGGCCAAACTACTTATTTCAGAATTATGGTAAAAAAAAGTTTATTAATGGAAAATGTTTCTCAAGAGGTTAGAAGCAGTTCTATGCAGAGAAAATTTTTTGTTAGGTTAGTTTACAATAGTTGAGGTAACCTAACCTAATGTTAGATCAGGTTATGCTACCTTATGTAGCCTAAACTGATCCTTACGAAAAGTTTTCTTTACGTACGACTAATTTTAACCACCATAGAAACATTTTTTATTAATTAACTATAGGCCTACCTCTGAAATCAACAGTTTGGCCAAAGTGCCTATTCTTAATATTTACCAACTGGCACACTGTACCTATTTAGTCAATTTTCATAAGGTCATGTTCAACTGCAAACCAGTATTACAGAAACTGCATATTATAGTGTGTACTTACCCTTGTAAAGGCAAATTGCGATTGCGAAAATCTTCGTTTCTGAACAGTCGCAACAAATTATAAACCACCACGCCCACTTTTCGTACATCCAGTCCAAGGACAATATAGGAGATCCAGTCAGCTCTTTTCGACTTCAGCATTCATTGTTTACATCTACAACAAAATAAAACGGTATATTGTAACAAAATAACATGCATTTGCTATGAAACCATTCTAAAAACGTAAAACAAATAAGAAAAACAATACTTCGTACAGATGTGTTACTTACTGATTTGGGTCTTCAGAACATCTTAAATAGGATTTGGAGCAGTCTGCGCCATCGTAATTATTGTAGCAGTACACTGCAGAAATGTCTCCTGCGATAACAAATGACCACTCATTCAAAAAAAGTGTAATTAAAACGCAACTAAAATACAGCAAAATGCCATTTAACACACACTTTATCACCGAGCTTACAGTACACGCCACTAGGAGCGCTCGTGTAGTGTGTCTACCTTTTTTTCGGTTACTTTCCCATATTGTCCTTCTACAATATTTGGCCGAAGTGCTCTCCACAAGCACCAGCACAAAGTTGTTCCCTTAAAGACACCAGCGCTGCTAGCGGCGGAAAACTTCCCTTGCCAAACTTTTTAACAGCAAATTCTATTATCTTCGTAACCCGAAGAAACGAGAAAAGGAACGAAACAATAATTCACGCCAAGGTAAACTTTGTCAACAAATGTGTAACGTACTTATAATTCCGAGAAAGCAATTTAGTCCTGTAAGACAAAACAAAATACAGGATTTCCCTGAATAACTGTAGGAAATGCGAAGACGAGTCAAATGACACAGTACACTTAGGGTCGCAGAGGCTGGGAAGTACCCATAAATTTGAACCACAAATTGAGCTCTTTGAGGGTCGCAATCTGCGTTGGTATTGCGCTGGAATAGCAACGACAATGTATGAGAAGGGACCGGTAGTTTTTGCGAAAATACTTTTGCACCACTCTGTTTCGGTACCTTACCTGCAGATTTCCAGTTGTACTTCATGGTTATTGGCTGTCTGTATTTGTGCAGAGTCGTCTTTCATTTGACCTGCCAATCAGAGCAAGGTTAACTGTGACACCACACGTCTGTGATTAGTGGCTAGAACCCCAAGACGATGGGAGTTAAAACGTCAAATCACTGACCAAAAAGCAGAGCTGCAGGTGTGCAGGTAAGGCACTGGAACAAAGTGGTGCAAAATATTTTCGCAAAACTTCCTGTCCCTACCTATGAGGTGATTATGGAGCTGGCTCAACATGAAAGGACAGCGGAAATTGCAGTTCCCTACGATATCCCTTCAACCTTCGGTATCACCACATACGAGTTCGACGTGTGAGATCCTGGGAGAGACCCCGACCGGACATCAAATCGGAATCGCCTTGGAGGGATTCGATCGGTACACCACTGCTGCACTCGGACTGTTAGCTCGGCCCTTTTGGCACATTGGCTGATGTCGCTACTGCAACCCTCGAAGACCACAATTTGTGGGTCAATTTAACTGGCACTTCCCAGCTTCTGCGACCCAAGTGTACTGTATCATTTTACTTGTCTTCGCATCACCTACAACGTGAGGATCTTTAAACATTATTCAGGAACAACCTGTATAGACAAACATACAAGAACACCAGATGTTTGAAAATATCGACAGAACAGGACGGGACGAGAATAGCAGAAACGAACACAGCGACTGCAATGGATGTGTTACACACACAGACACAGACAACACAACGAAGATAATACAGGCGAAAAGAAGCAGGCTTCCTTCGACAACAGATGCGGCGTTTTGGGACCTACCCATCCTACCCGCGACTTCGCAACATTCGCTCACAAAGGCGCCCGTAATAACGATTCAGTTCTTCAGCTAGTAATTTGAACAACGCACAGCTGTACCAGTTTTTTAAGGTTCGGTTTCAGTCGCCATATTGAATTTTATTATTTTCCTTTTTTTTAATTTTTTTTTTATTTCTGAGAAGAAAAATGTTAAATATGCGATTATAACTCAAATTCTATTTACATTTCGTTACAGTACAGACCTTGCGATGTAGATGTTTACTTATAACTACGCCGCAATTTGACGGGTCAATTATGAATATAAAAGAATTTGCAACACAAATTGCGGTGTAATTATAAGTTAACAGCTAAATCGCAAGGTCTGTACTGTAGCGAAGTGTAAATAGAATTTGAGGTATAATCTCATATTTAACATTTTTCATTTTGGAATTCCAAAAAAGTGAAAAATAATAAAATTCAATATGGCGACTGAAACCGAGCCTTAAGCGACAATACGTTTACATTTACTCTTTGCGTATTGGCCTGTTGTCTTTGCAAGAAGACACATTTCCGTTCGGCTATGCCTGTCATAATGAGGTTACCAGTGGCAGAGCCAGTTCTCGTATCCGGTGAGGACTCAGTACTGATTTATTTCGCCTATGCCTGACATGTCACATAAGAATGTTATCATGCTTGAATCGATATCAAGGTCTATTGTATATTGTTTGAGCCGCGATTTTATGGCGAAAAGATTTTTGCAACATTTGGTTTCGATGCGTCATGTGCACACCTGCAGCTCTGCTACATCGTCTGTGGTTGGATGATTTTACTCTCACTTGCCTTGGCAAATTATAGACGTACGGAGTCATAATAATCTTATTCTGATTGGTGCAGTCAAATGAGAAACGTGTCTGAACATAGACACGCTGCCAATAACCTTGAAACAGAACTGCCGATGTGCACGTGAGTCACTGAAACAAAGTGGGGCAAAAATCTTTTCGCGACAAAATCGTGGCCCAATATATTGTGTAACATAAATATGTACAAGCAAATAAAAAGGGAAACATTCCTTTGCTGTCAGAATTTAAGTCATTTCTTCAAATGAGACTAATGGTGGTGTAGTTGCCAGACGACTCATTTCTAGGACCCGGTAGTTTTCGCGAAAATATTTTTGCAGCACTTCGTTTCAGTGCCTTACGCGCGCACCTGCATCCCTGCTTTGTGGTCAGTGATTGGATGCCTTAACATACAACGTCTAGAGGTTAAACCCGCAAATCACACACGTGACGTGTCACAGTTATCCATGTACTGATTGGCACAGTCAAATGAATAATAACTAGAGACCTGAAAAATTCGCGTGTTCACTGACATGTAGGCTAGTCTCCAAGAACATGTGTGTATTCAAGCAGATATTATCTGCTCACTGGCTGCTTGATGACGTAGTGATATGAGCCTGTATTTAGTTGCTTCTGTACTATTGGCTAAGCGACTCCCAGGAAGTGTCAAATAAGTCACGTGCCACTTGCGAAAGTGGCACGAACTTACAGTTACTGGAATTCTAACTTGAGGACAAAATAAAACGCGAATTTTTCAGGTCTCTAATAATAACTCTGCAAAAAAACACTCTGCCAATAATCACGAAGTTGATGTGCAGGGGTACGCGTAAGACACTGAAACAAAGTGGGGCAAAAATCTTTTCGCGAAAACTACCGGGCCCTACTCATTTCCCACCTTGGCGATCCGGGCTCGATCCCGAGTAAGGTTGCCGTGGTTTATACAATTATGGGAAACGGGACGGACGCCGAAGTTGGCCGGTGCATATTTTCTAGAGGATTTTCGGTTTCCTCCGCCTACGCATTCAGTCGCTGCTACATACTTCACGTGACCTCTCACCGTTAATACCTACTGTTATACGCAATGGCCAAAATCGTATTGTCATTGGAGAACAACGCCATCATATCTGTCACATAAGTGCACTTGTTCGCCGTGTTATATATATATATATATATATATATATATATATATATATATAGGCCTATATATATATGCCTGTTTGTGACGTATGCGTTCCTATATCATTCATCCGATTGCAATGAAACTTTGGTGAGTTGTGCGTGAGTCCGCAAAGGTTTCTGGCAAAAATGTGTTTGTGTGTGTGTGTATATATATATATATATATATATATATATATATATATATATATATATATATGGGGCGGAAGCAGAAGGGTAGAACACGGTTTACCTCAAAAATTAATTGAAGGAATTTTCTTTTTCAAAAATAATTTCTGTAATTGTCATTAATTAGCACTTAACATAATTTTGAATCCCTTCGGTTTTTCAAAAAGTTGTTTCAGATTTTTTTTGGAAAATAATTTTTTTCAACATTATGTGTCACTTTTAATATTATTTTAAGTATTAATATTATTACTTACTTGAAATTCGAGGACCCGAAATTTTTTTTATCACAAATTTTATTTGTTTTTTATTTTTAAAAAATTTAGTTTTTGACAAGTTATTGAAAATATAAATAAATACAAATTTTTTTACGAATTACTCAAGAAAATGTTAAGTACTTAAACTGATATTTGCACGAATCAAGAGGCATAAGTTGTAAACCACGCGAACGAAGTCGCACAGAAATATAATCATTCCATGTGTTTGAATTCAGCGTTACTATAAGGTCGTCGTGGTGTTTGTTTACTTTTCGGTCACGAGCCGTCTGAAACCACCTCGCATGTTCAGGTCGTTTCGCCGTATGTTTGCACCACCGCAGCTACTGACGAACTCAAGAATGCCACCCTGACAGAGATTGATGAACGAAATTTACCTTGCGTTGGTGAAATTGACGATATTTATTAACTTGTTGGTGACTGCATGAAAGATGGTTGGTTTTGTCCTGGCTATTTAATCTTCGAGATACTTTACACAGGTGGAAAATAGAAGTGAAAGCGCTGCGAAACATGAACTTCCACAAAAAGAGAGAGGTCTGACCACATCTGTAGTGTTGTTATTCTTGAGACCTAGTTTGTCTTCCCGTCTCCCGTCTCTCTCTTTCTATCTCTATCTCTCTCTTTCTCTTTCTCTATCTCTATCTCTCTCTCATACACACACCACACACGCGCGCGCGTTCTTCTTCCAGAGGTCACGGTGCCGATTATCTGAAAGAAGAAAATTATATTCATGGCGAAGTAAAGTTTTGAGGTGGTTGATGAAACAACGTTGCAACGTATCTGAGGAATTGGGTTCCTCGGTCGTATGCAGGACAAAGCGGGCAAGGTTGCTGACAAATGGAAACGTCGACTGTCAACCTGCGCTTCAACTTAGATAGTCTAATCGGTTCTGCGTGCTATGTCTTAATGCATCTCATTGACAGTTTATCTTACCAGGAGCTTAGAGCTACGCGACTAGAATCAAATTGGAACGTGCACCTGCTTCTACACCAAGATTTTGCCATTAGATGAAACGTCTATACGCAATGTAATACTTGAACTTTTGAACTTGTGTTTCCGTTACTTCAAGTATTTCGTCATTTCACAATACAAACGTAGTTAAAATAGCGGCAGGTAAAAATTGTTTGAGAATCCTTTTCCGAAACGGAAATGTTGTGCTATGAATCACTCGGAAAGTGGACCTCAATTATAAAATATTGAATACATAAAAAAATATTTTGGAGAAAACAAACAACGCCGTCTATCGATGTAACTTACAGTTTACTTACGAATACGTCACTAAAACGGCCTTATGACTTTGCAAGGTTTTCCATGAGACTCAAGCAACACCTGGGGGCCGATTAAATATAGCTTTTTATGGGTGCAACGCAAAATTTGTACAGGTCGATCGGAATAAAGTGAACACTAAAAATGTAACCTTTGAAAAATATCACTAGCCGTTACTGCATATAATTCAACATTAACTATAGTTGCCTTGCTGCTTGTATGGTTGGCAACGAAATAACACAATATAGTTCCGTGTTTATTCGTATTCAAATACAACAATACTGAAAGAAATTAAACCGACAGCGACATAATTGTATTTTATATAATTAATTAACTTCTTTTTTATCAAACTATATAGGTACCTATCGACTGAACAATTTATCTTACACGCGCAAACATAAAGTGACGTGTCCCAGGAGGTTAGACTTTTCCCGTCGTTAACCGTTACACGCGGAAAGATACGAATTGGCTGGAAATAGATCTTTAGCAGGGTTTTTTCTAGTGATCACTTTATTCCGAACCGCCTATACCTGCGTTGCATCTGCTTGCGCTGCCTTGGTATTATTTAGTCATGTAATGCCATAGAGGACCCGTTTAACCTTGCTCTGCTCTTGCGTTGCGCTGCGTCGGTGCAAATAGAAGGTGGCGATATTTAATCGGTCCCCTGTGTCATATTTTATGGAATCCCAGCACTGCATTAAAACGACACTTAAAAAAAAAAAAAAAAAAAAAAAAAAATGAAACACTTTTCACAATAATATACAGACTAATTCTCGTCATATAGCCATTTTAACTTTGGCTTTAGGTTTTCAGTATATTGAGAACGTAAAGTCAATACTCCTTGACTTTAGCTTTATCGGCTCCGTTATTTATGACTCTGTAAGAATCCATATAAGTACTACCGTAAAGTCAAATGGTAACGTTTCGATAGTGTAACCACCTTAAATCTACCTGTAAACTCTACATATCCGAGGGATCCATAGCTCTTCACGACTTCAATCTAGAATACTTTAATTGAACTGGCTTCAACATTAAATTTCCAGCTATATTTCCATGTTGTTCATAAATCACATGATGATACGCATACGCTGTTCACGCTAATATGATTTTTTTTTTAAAGACTGTCTTGCCAAGTTTAACAATAAAAATATGTTTTTATGGTCGGTGACGTCAATTTTTAAGTACAGAGGTATGTATACGCTCTGTTTATTATTTACTCCCCTGTATTTATATCTAAAAGGGACGGAATTTGTCGAAAAGAAAATAATTTATAACCTGGGCTTGAAAAGTGCTCATTTAGGCCTACTGTGGCGGTTGGTTTGTACCATGAGAAGTAACGTAGAAAACTGTCGACCTAGCATGTCCGGTGGAGGTTTGAGTAGACTACGTAATTTGACAAGAACATTTCTTATCTCCTAGAAATGAATTTCAATATATAAATTGCTGGTTATATTTGTCTGAAAGGGTATAGGTGTGTTTTTCAGTTGCTCAAGTTTTAAAGACATGATAAAAATGAATCGCATATTCACGTTGGAAAAACCTTTAACTGAAACATGTGCGTTTATGTTATGGTCTTGATTGTCTCCCAACTTATTTGATCCTGGATCAAAATTAGCAATAAATGATACTGTGTAAACTCATCGCGTGATGGTGCCAGTAAGCAATTAAGGCCTCGCTCTTTAGTTTTGCAGAGGTTTCGAAAATATTCTTTTTAACGCAAATAAATACAAATATCAAAAATTAATTCTTACAGTTTTAACACTTATATGTCATCGTTTGTATCTGAATTTTTCTGTTGCAATACACCAAACGGATTTTTATATTTTTCCCCCTGAAGTATCACACATTTTGTTGACAAAATAAGCAAAAGTGAAGCAAAATAATTTTTTGCTAGCAAACGGTACATTCTTTAAAGAAAACTCCCTGCCAAAATTGTGTATCGTATGACTGTACACGGTATCAAATTTTTTCAAAGAGTTCGGTTAAAATTTTTTCTAGTTGTTTGCATTTGTTTGAAATAAATGGAAGACCATGTCCTTAATCCGTAAATATATGCTTCATCATGTATACCTATGTGGAGCCTATTCTGCAACGACCACGCCACGACGCGACGCCCCGACACGACACCGCTTCTCAGTGCAGATGACCAAATAACTTGCATCACTTGTATCCACAATATTACGATGAATTGACTCTGACAAATTCTGTGTGGCTGTCGGTTAAACGATATACGACAAGTAATAAATTCAAGCTTGCCAAAACACTCAAAGAAAAAAACTATTACAACTCTTTATTTGACAAAAGTTGAAAATATGTAAATAATACATGGTTTGAAAACAGAATATTTCTGGCGCCAAACGTTATGTTGCTTTACAATTTTCCATACTTCAATTTATTATCTATATTTCACACTGTCTATCGTGTGATTAGTACCACTGTGAATACATAAACAAATATCACGGCAAACAACTATATTTACGACATTAATTGTTATAATATTTCATTTACTTTTTGGTTAAATAGTTAAGTAATTTACAGTTTACATCAATCACATAATTTATGTTTCCTCTCAACGTTTTAATAACAGTACAGAAATCGGAACAAAATTTAGTTTTGTAATATTGTATTTGCATGCAAACTGCGACGTTTCAATCCGCATTAGACTTTTCACGCTGTCAAAAGTCTGGTGCTGTTTGTATTTTTCCAGCGTTATGAACCCGACACGACAATTATTAGAAATACAATAAATTGTTGTCGTCGGGGTGACGATTTTGTCCGGCTGACCTTAATCCTGATTAGCTCTTGTAACGTTTTGTCTTGTCGGAGCTGTCGTGGTGTGGTCGTCGGGATATTGTGATTATAGCATAAGTAAACCTGAGAATCGTCTTGGTTCCAACCAGTTATTATTAGTTGAATAAACACTCATTATTGCGTATAGTCGACACTATTTAACACTAATCGAGTGACGAAATTATGAGATAGGTACCTTGGTTAACTTTCATTTCATGTGTGACATGATATTAGTACGTTCGGAATGAAAGGTTATGGAGAGTAGAGGTAAGATAAGTGGGCTTTGCATTTCGCCGACAGGAATTTCATTAAGAAACGATTAGGGAAACTAGAGAAACTCCAAAAACCGATTAGACGTTGGCAGGATTTTTCTGTTATCACACGTGCGAAAATGGGTGCTGACCTGGCCAGATTCAAACCCGATGGTGGCTTCTGTCGTAATTCAGTTAACGTTCATTCCTACCACGACATGAGATTGGGTTTACATACTATCTTAGTCTCGTACAAGACGTGTCGCACAGATTGTTAGCCTACTTTCTGAAGGATAAAGTAGGTTCACAAGATCACTTTTCTGTCTCTGTGTGTGTATGTGTGTCTTGGTGTGTGTATGTGTGTGTCTGTGTGTCTCTGTGTGTGTTTGTGTCTCTCTGTGTGTGTATGTGTGTATCCGTGTGTGTGTATTCGTCCCCCTATAAACTTTTGAACCAGTGGACCGAATTTCATTAAACTTTGTACACATTGTAGTACTTAGCAACCTGACTTTTATATATTTAGTTTACGTCCTTTTCATATTTTCAAAATGGCGGCACAATAGTCGACCCAGGTTAGATTTCCCGGCGGAGTCGAACCCTGGATTTTCGCATGCGGTGAATAGTGTCGGTCGATGCCGCTGGTTGGCGGGTTTTCTTGGGGAACTCCCGTTTCTCCCGCCTTTCTCATTCTGGTGCCTCTCTATTGAAGCGTTACATTTCATGTCATACGTCGGCGCAAGCCTATACTCTATCCATTCTAAGATTGCAGCTTGTGTCAACCTGCTCGCGCGCTTGAACGACATTGGCTGTGCAACAAACCGTCGCACCATCTCCACGTGTTTCGCGAGCAATCGACTGGCGACAAGTGGAGAAACGGAATCGCGCCTTGCTGTGGAGGAAATGGAATCACGATGGACGTTGGCGTCGTCGCGTAAGTCGTAGTTTATCCAATTCCATGCACATATAGTATTTCATGCGCACAGAGTGATACGATATTACAGGTAATTAAAAAACGCAACTTGAACTAAAACACAGCAATTTAGCGTGGGACCTATTTCCTGCCGCAACGACACTGTTAACTAACCAGCCAACCAATGATCGAGAGTTCACCTGCGACAGTGGCTGTTTCCGAATAGTGCCCCGACGGATCCTTCGCACCCTCGCATCCTTGAAAAGTGCATCATGAAGGATGCGGCCATTTTTCATTAGTGTCTGAATTCTACCGAGGAACCAAGATGCACCCTTCCACACATCCTTGGCTCAAGGATGCGTGGCAAGCATCCTTACGCCCTTGCGACAGTCATTTGTTTGAATTGGGAATTCGGAAGGTATGTTTATACACAAATGCACCCTCGTCGCAAAGGATGCATTGCTGTGAAGGCTGCGAGGATTCAAGGATCCGAGGATTAATCCTATGAATTTGGAAACAGCCAGTGTTTATTTCTGCTGCAATCTTGGACTGGATACAGTGTAGTTGTAGGTCTGCATCTCAGGGGAACGGTACCCCGGCTCTTGGGTACCTCCCAACATGGTATTTTATTTACCTGACATAGCGCATTGATAGAGTCAATGATTTTTGCTGTAAATAATATTGCAACAATTTCTTTCAATGCCTTACAAGCACGTCTTCCTTCATGGTTATTGGCAGAATGTCTTTGTGCTGAAGCGTCGCTCATTTTACTGTGCCAATCGGTAAAAGGTTACTGCGACACCAAACATCTGTAATTTGCTGGTAAAATAACAATGCGATGAGAGTTGAAAACTTACAATCACTGACCATGAAGCAGAGCTGCAGATGTGCTCATAAGGCATTGAAACAAATTGTTGCAGAATTCTTTTCACCAAAAAAAATCACTGGTTATACGGATTACCCGCACTAGCATCGATATAGCATTATCGCCATGAACGTTCCGCGAAAATAATTCCCCCCCCCTTTATTTCAGTGCCTTATGTTAACATCTGCAACTATGCTTATTAGTTATCGGCAAAACGTCTTTGTGAAGTGACGTCTCCGTGGCAATCGCAGTTAGGCAACTGCACCACCACGTCTCTAATTTGTAGGTAGAACCGCAAGCCACGTGAATGTTAAAACATCCAATCACTGGCCATGAAGCAGAACTGCAGCTGTGCATGTAAGGCTCTGAAACAAACTGAGACAAAATTATTTTAGCGAAAAGGTCATGGCTAGAGATGATGGTTTATCGCGGGAAAACTTGACTGTTTGCTGGGTTTCAACACACGTTTAGCTTACCAGAAGATTACTGGCGTTCACTTGTATGTGGATCTGTTGCCCTATTTGACTGAGCCAATAATAATCCCGCTACTGTAATATTTTATACCTGCTATTCGTCTCCAGACAGCTACGTTGTGTCAGACGTACATCACCCAATAATGTGTGTTGCGATTAACTACAGCGTTCTCAAGGGTATGTTGGCACGAAACATTTTCGCGATATACCATCATCTCTAGTCATGGCCCTATTCCACAGTAGTACGTTCCAGTGGCGTGGCCAGGATTTGTGTTGGGGGGGGGGGGGGGGGGAGTTTCAAATGGGAAAGTTTAAAAAGGAACACCGATCCCCACAGTCAAAGTGGGCGGTCCGGATTCCCCCCCCCCGGAAAAATTTGGGTTTTATGGTGCAAAATGGTGTTATTTATGCAGTTTTAGTATCGAAAAATGGAATATACCAGTGGTAGTAATATCATTTTTTTCCCCAGATGAAAAATGTTTGAGTGAATAATATTACTAATGGTTGCTCTGAATACTCCCTAGCAGATTTACTAGTTTACTAGTATTAATCTACAGATAATGTAGTACATACATACGAAATTTATAGAAAAATTCTGAATTGCGTGGTTTAATTTTTTTGTCCTTCATATTTCGGAAAAGAAAAGGGGGGGGGGGTGTTGAACCAGGAAACCTCCTCCCCTGTCTACGCCCTTGTTACGTTCCATCCTGTGGACCCATACAGTCTACATTTTTGTGTAATAAAATATTGTAAAGAAATGAAGTATTTACGCACCAGTGTTCATCTAATTTTTATTCTTTCAGATATGAGGAACGTCTCCTTCAAATGTTGACGTGCAATTTTCCAACATTCTGTACAAGCTGCCTGATCGAGAGTTAAATGTGCCAACTACAGCTTCTGTTCAGACACGCCAGAGACTTAGCCTATAGTACACATCGTTGTCGGTTCTGAGGAAGGAGCACACTTTCTTGTTCAAGGCGTCTCGCATCGTGTGACTGATGGTCGACTTGTATGCAAGAAGCGTGCAAGCAAGCAAGGCCTGGCATTCTATCTAGAATCATTTAGATACGGTTCTAAATTTCATGCATCTTCTTGTGCAAGTCGTTTGTTTTTATTCCGCACACTTATGTACTTTAATTTATCCTGATATTGTTAATTTGAGAGTATAAAACAAACTGAAGTATGTGTAGCCATAACCACAACAAAAGAGCCCGCATATTCCTGAATTTTTTGGAATATAAGGACATTCAAGCAAGCATGCAAGTACTACTATGAGTACGGTACGTCCATGAGGCTTGTATACAAGGAGGTGTACATATTCTTGTTCATTGTTCTAGGCTTAACGGAGGGATGTGAGTAGCTGAAGGTCAACAAGCGACGGTGAAGCGCGTGAATGCCATGTAGCTTTCATTTTCGCAACACGCACCAACTATTCAGTGTCGTCATTTTGAATCGCAAGTACGACGTTAACGATCCAAATGTTGCAAGTGTTGACCTGGTGGTCACTTGTCTGGTAACTCGTAACCTTTGACACCCGCGTCGCAATTTTTCCTCTGTAACATATATCTTCGTAACACAGCTTTTCCTGCAGTGTGCAAGAAGCGTCTATTCACCGTGTGTGGAATATCTTATTGTCAACGGCATTAGATATTGACGTCCGAATTCCCAATTAAGTATTCAGATATACTGTTTCCTGTATCAAACCGAGACCGCAATAGTTGTTCATTCTGAGTAATTTCACTGAAAATACGTTTTAACTGCTTCTTCCACCTGCACAGCGAAACACTTGCTAGTACTTTGGGCTCAGAGAATTAACCAATTTTTTAAAAATAGTTATATCCAGACAAACTTCATCGTAAAAAAATACTGCAAAAGTTTAAGGGAATTAAATACATCCTTTATCTTATGGGATAAATATGCTTCTTATTACTTCTATCAGACACCCACTGTTCACTACAGCAATAGTTGTGACTTGATCACTTGCTTGAAAGAAAACTTGCGTGCAGTAATCCTGCACTTTTTCTTGTTGTGCAACGTCGTTAAAAGTACCGATGTGTCAGTAAAAATACCAGAAAAAAATATGGGATAAGGAGTTCACTCGGTGGGTCGTGAACAAACAACTAGCTTGGCGCTTGTGTTCACTCTAAACTTGAATGTTTGAGAACTATACACGTTCGTGAAACTACAATAGTTTCAATAAAAAATGAACAACAAGAGTTAGTGAAACCCTACGTATTGTTTTGGCAACTAAAATAACAAATCAAAATGCAATTTCTACTTATTTCTAATGAATTTTCACTTTCATGGCAATTGACTCTCGGTGAACTCTGCCGATTCTTCAGTCTGTAACAAATAGAGATGATGGTATATCTCGAAAATATTTTGTACCAACGTACCCTTGAAAGCACTGTAGTTTCTTGCGACATGTATGATTTTCGCGAAAAGAATTTTGCCCCACTTCGTTTCAGTGACTTACGCGCACATCTGCAGTTCTACTTCATGGTTATTGGCGGCGTGTCTTTGTGAAGCGATGTCTCTCATTTGAGTTCGTCAATCACAGTAACGTAACTACTACTTCAGAAGTCTGTTATTTGTCAGTAAAACCCCGAGACACGTCACAGCTAAGACGTCCAATCACTGATCGTGAAGTAGAACTGCAGATGTGCACGTAAGTCACTGAAACAAAGTGAGGCAAAATTCTTTTCGCGAAAATCAGGTGTCTCTAATGATTGGGTGATAAACGTCTGACAATCCGTAGCTAAATTACAAGAGCGGGATTCTTATTGGTTGAGTCAAATAGGACAACAGCTCTACGTACATGCGAAAGCCAGTAATCTTATGCGGTAATATGAATGTAAGTTGATATCCAGCAAACAGTCAAGTTTTCTCGCGATAAACCATCATTAGAGCCCCGGATATTTCGCAGGTTCAACGACCAGCAGGTTAGATTCCACAGTCCTGAGTACAATCTGTCCTTAGCTATTTGTATATTTGCTGCTGCTCCAGCGAATGAGTTCTTGAACATTTGACGATGCAGCGCGGGAGTCCTCGAGTGTTTTATGCATGTCCGCCATTGGATCGTTGTCCTCAAGGCCACGTTTAATAAACAATGACCCGATCTAAAAAGTTTCCAACACATACATGACTTAGAAATCGATCCTCTCCTCTGTTGAATCCGCGAAATTTCCGGGTATTTAACCGTCATTTCTAACCATCGTGTCTAACCATGTCAAAGCTTGCTGGAAGCTATAACAAATTGTAATTTAGGCTACATTTCTTCTCATGTCATCTTTAGAACAAACACAGTTATTATTCAACCTGTCTTGCCTGTTAACATTTACGCTACATGCGAAATGTGATTTCTGAAACATCTAAGATGGATATAAACAAAATATGCTATTTCAAGGCGCCAACTACCTACGCGTCAGAGGCTCAGAAGTGACGGAGCTAAAAGGGCGACCTTTATTTATTTATTAATTTTTTTAGCCACCTATAGATTCCATTTTCAAGCATATATCAAATGCTGAAACATCACAAGCCAAGCACTGAACTAGAGCGCAAGGTTCCAACCGTTCCGTTTTATTATGTGAGTTTATGCGTTGAACAACAATATTGTTGATGGAAAGTCTGTAACGAAGTACAGCACACGTTTCTGTCTGAATTTTACATACATCCGGTTAGTACATTTTGAAGTAATGCAGTCTAAATAGTTTTTTTTAGCTAAGTTGGAGGGCTTAGAAACAGTGTTTTTTTTAATAAGCATAGTTTCTTCAGTGACATTATGAACATTTCAGAAGTGTTTTACTTTCGTAAGTTGGCACAGTGGGCATATGTGGAATATTTTTCGCAAAAGAATAAACGTATAACACTGTTTCATATAAGTTTGGATAAATTTGACAGCAAGTTATGGGCAATCATTTTTAATATTTTGTGATTTGTTGCACAGTGTAAGACATTTTTTGCTTTAAAATAAATTGAGATGTCCATTCCAGCATTTGTACTACAAAGTTAGTCTTACGTAGTGCCACAAATCACAAAATATTACAAATTATTGCCCCAAAGTTGCTGCCAAATACATACAACCTCATATGAAACGGAGTATATTTTGGAATACATTACAACGCACGTGAAGCTCGTGGCAGGCAGTGTCCTTAACAATGGTTTTTTATTAATAGTTTCTAGCATTAAAAAAAAAGTACGTTGCAATATGGAAATTTTAACTTTTGTTCAAAATATAATATTTTCCTGACTATCGTGGTAGTAGGTATACCAGCAGGCAGAGCATGGTTCGTGTTTTCTCCCTGTCGTCAGTGGAAAGACGTTTCGTCAAAAAAGCGAGCATAGTTCTGTTTGTTGCCCGTCAAAGCGTGTAGGGTTAATGATCGTTGGCGTGTCAGATGAACGACGCGACCGTCAATGTACTGACGCGGTATTTTAGCGTGTCATGAGCCGACAACGTGCATATTTAAAATAAGTATCGATAGAAACAATGCCATATTCACAGTTTCAAGCGACCAAATATATTTTTAACTAATATAAAGCCTGCACACAGTATAAACAATACGTACAAAGACAAATTTAAAGCTCAATTACTTTATACGTACTATAACCTATAACTTATGACCATACAGTCATAACCTACATCTTGCCCATACTGATCGCTAATACCTAAATAAGTAATACAGTTTGTATTGAATATTTTTGAAGACAAAAACAAATTGTTTTAACTGATATTTATGTAGGTAATTATTGCCGCTGCATTAGTGTACGCATGTGTTTTGTCTGTAATTTAAACGTGTTAGTATAACCAAACCGAATGAAAGTGTTGCGCACTAGAAAAAAAATTCCCGTATTTTAATATTCATGGCTTGGATCTGTAGTACAAAATGCATTAGACAAAATCATTCTCTGCTGAAAATATCCTGAGAAACCAGTGTTTATACGCAACGTAGTAACTTTTAAAAACATTGATACAGTTTGTATTGGTAATTAACCTACAACATTGTGTACTTACAGATATCGCAGGAGACTATTAAATTTTTTGTAATTTTGAGCAGTACGTTATTCATGTTCATGCGTTGTCTTTTTCCTAGATTGGGAAACCAATTTTAAATTTATATCGTGTATAGGGTCAAGGAGACCACACAATATATATTTTCCTCAAATGTAAGGAACGTTTTTTTATTGACTGGAGAATAGCAATTATCGTCTTCTGTTATTTATTATAAATGCTCTGACAGAAAATAAATTTGTCACTGTAAATCATATGTATACTTCAAAATTATAAGCTACACATTTAAATGTTAAAAATTATGTTGAACTTTATTTACCTTGTTATATTTTCCTTTGCTCATATAAACATCCAAATGAAGATATAAAAAAACTATGGTCAAGTACTGATATTTCTATTACGGCAGCAACACCACTACTATAGTGACGTTTACACTGACTCATGAAATTAATATTTAAGTAAACCTCACACGACTGACACAGAATATTAGCCCTTGACCACAGATATTTCAAGTTCTGTTCACACGTGTAATAAATTAAAGTGTCACTTATGAATAAAAATACACGTTAATGTGTCACTTGTAAATAAAAGTACAGGTTAAGTGCAAATAACGTCATTCTCGTTACAGCTGTATAAAATTTTTGTCCTTAGAGGTTTTCTATTGGCTGAAACTTGAAAGCAGATTCTCCAACACACAAAAATAACACGTCGCTACTGCAAATTTCGTGCCAACCTCTGCATATATTCCTCTTTGGGACCGTCGTTCATTTGACGCAATAATTCTGACGTAAGCGTTATGACACGACGATCCATGCTCGCATTTTCGCGCAGCCGTCATGACACCAGCGTCGTTCTACCGACACGTCGGAGTTACGACGGTTTCGAATAAAAGACTATGCTCGACCTCCAGTTTTAAACCACTGTTGAAGGTAATACAGTCGGGTGCAGTGCAATGTCGTCACTTCCGCTCCACATTCTCTAAGTTGAAGCCACGTTCTAGGTTATGTTATTCTCTTGGGGCTCCGACTCTCCATGGGGACAAACTTTAGAACCAGGCCGTAGGTGTGGAGGTGTTTACAGAAGGCAATGGTTTAATTTTTTGAGGTCACCCTTGATTGCATGCGAGGAGAAGCCAGGGCAATTTCGTTACGTAATTCTTTGTACGATGCCGCCCGTGATTGCACTGTCTTATCCGCCGAGGTTGTTACTGAATGATACTGACCTGCCCCATATAGCTCGTGGTAGGAGGCGGCATGTGAGTTAACTTGTGCTAGATGCTGGTTCGTGACCTACATTATCACTTCACACAGTTGCGAGTTTCGTTTGAAAATAAAATAAACACTAATTTCTGCTAAGCGAGTCAATAGTTTCTTGTACATATCTAGAACTGATTGATACCTTGGAAAAGCGAAGCGATTTTGGTCAGCACTTCACATCTAAGTCTTGAGCGCTGGTGAAGAGTGACACATGAGTATGGAGCAGAGCAGGAATGAAGGGGCAGGGAAACAGGACATCCCCGAGAAAACCCGTCGACCAACGGCATCATCCAGCTCGATTCCCACATGCGAAAATCTGGGGATCGGCCCTTCCGGGAATCGAACCCGGATCGCCTTGGTGGGAAATTGATACTTTGAAAATGAAATGATAACACTTAAATGAAATAACAGGGACTAATTTCATATTGTTCTCGGCCGTTGTACTTTTGGCGTCATTCAGATTAGAAGTTTACTTCTTCCAAATATTAATTTTTTTTTACATATCTTTACTGTAAACACACGTAAAAGTAATTAATCTGTAAAATATCCCCTTAATAAAACTAAAATAAGAATAAAACGTTATAACTTTTTCACTTGATAAGAGACACTGTTTTTGTTTAAATAACGGATTTCGTATGTTCTTTACGTTTAGAGCTAACAAGCGCATTTTGCGTCATTGTACTTCATAGTTGATTTTTATTATCCTCGTATGTAATGTGATGACATGAACATAGTTTTCTGGGTTGAAACATCGAAGGCCGGCGATTTTTATTAACAGACTGATATGATAACTAGAGACCTGCAAATTTCACGTTATTATCTGACAGCAGCATAGACTGTATGCTCATCTAACTTCTGCTGTTGGCCGACAGTCAATATGGGTCGCCTGAGAGACATTCCTACCAATGATATAAGGACAAGTGTAAAATACCCACTATTCAGAAATGCGGGCACGCAAGATACCAAGGCCCGGAGCTAATAACGTCGCAGAGTTTGCTCGTGTCAACATAGGCCAATGGATTCTAGCATGTCGCCTAGTAATAATGCGAAATTTGCATGTCTCTAACGATACCGCTCATTTCAAAACTTCGCTTTAGAAAACATGTTCTGCGTTGAGAAGAAGATAATATTGCTACAGTATTAAAAATGAATGTGTGTGTGTATATATCAGTGTATATATATATATACACACAAAACACGAAGTAGAGTTGTCCAATGTTTTTTAAATTGAACGTACTTATTTGCTCAAAGTTTTCAGGGTATTCTACAAAGCCCTAAACGATTATATAACAATGTGTGCCTTACAAAAGTAAATACAAAAGTTGCAGATGGCAATATATAAGTTCGACAGGAAGCTGAGCCATACACATACAACCAGACGTCGCCAGGGTCCCAGATAGGCATACACGCCTGTACGAATTCCTCATTTGGAGGGCCTGCCCCCGGAATTTTGCTTGTGGGAATCGTGCCAGACGATGTCGTTGGTTGGCGGGTTTTATCGGGCATCTCCCTTTCCCCTCGCTCTTTCATTCCGGTACCGCTCTATACTCACCTCGTGTCACCCCTCACCAGCGCTAAAGACATCGCTGTTAAGCGCTGACGAAAATCTCTCACTCACTCCTCATTAAGAGGAGAGTGTTCCGGTTTCAAATGTGCACGTGCGAAGAGTGGGAACAGTGGAGCGATAAGAGCCACAGTTCCACCCTTTACGAGAAACATATCGCCTCTACTGTATTCACAGCGCGCCAAACTGAGTTGCAGCGTTTTCGTTGTAGTATTTTTCATATGGGACTTCAAGCGGTAAGTCTTGAAATTTTATATTTGGATAGTATACAGTAAAGGCAAACGCAAACACCTCGTTGTGCACATTACGAATTCAGGTGGTATTTATCGGAGATACAGAAGTCTAAAAAAACAGTTTTTATTAATTCTGAGAGGCCAAAAAATTATGTTTCAAACAAGCGTGCTGATTTTTTCTAAATTATATAAGTGTAGCTTCAAGTATGTGTCTTTTTGGTAGATAAACGTAATAAGAATACATTAAGCTGTTTTGCGTAGAAAAAATTACGCGTGACACGCTACAACGCCGTCCATGCGACAAGCGAGGACGTCTCTAAATTGCAAGAATCATCCTGCTTTAGTTCTTTGTTTTCGTGTTGCAGGAATGGCGATGCAGACGGATAGTTATAATTACGAATATTCGTAAAATAAATTTCAAGTGTCCATGTTTTCTCTAGGTCATCCGCTCAGTGAAGGCTATAAGAGAGCGGTTTACATTAAAAGGTGAACGGAAATCGGCATGTTGTTCCCGCCTTCGGGCAGGGTCGACATGGATGTGAGGTAGTAGGTACTAATTTAAGCTGGTTGCTCTACCCTAAAGGCATGCACAACGTACACATGACCATGAAATGTTGGTGGAACGAAGACTGGGTCTTTACAAGAGGTAACCAATAGTGGCTGCTTGCTGTGTAACACTGGGTAACTATGAGCTTAATTTTGTGGAAGAAGGTAAAAAGGTGAATACAAATAAAACCTATTTTGGCTGCCGGGTTAGATTACTTCAAGGATTTCGTCTAAGTGGTTGTCGATTAGACTGAGTAATTGTAAGGATAACCTAGTTATGCTGAATGAAAGCGAGGGTTATTACAAGTATTACCAATATTGGCTGCCGAGTTGAAATGAGGGTAACTACAAAGACTATTTATAGCTGGCTGTTGATTAAAGACGGAATAACTAAGGAAAACCTAGTGACTGCAGAACGAAGATGGAGGTGACTACCAATATAACCTACACCGACTGCCTAGTTAAAATGGGGTGACTACAAGGATTAACGGCTGTATGTTACATACGGAGTCAAGGATAACCTAGTGGTTGAAGAGGAGGGTTACTACAAGTATAACCTGCAGTATGTTGACTGCCGTGTTAAAATTAGAGTAAGTAAAAGGGTTTCTCCTAGTGGCTGTCGAATAAAGACGTATAAGGATAACGTAACAATTCTCATGACTTATGTTGAACGTTATATAATTTCCCCCAGTTGGAAACTGATATCAGTTATCCCAGATACTCTTTGATGCATCGACTCTTACAATCAACATCTGGGATTTGACGAGAAATATCTGCAGTGCAGAAATCAATACCAACAACATTCATTTAATGCATAGGTCTACACAAAACTGTAGGTTTGTAAGAATAATTGCAGTGTTCAAGTTATTATATTAAGATGTTTTTTATATAAGAACATTTCGTTAAGTTAAGTTTTTAATCATTAAACAAATAAAAAAGTACGTACTCCACCGATCGAATGAGAGAATTTGGCCAGCGCTTAACATTGAGGTCTTTAGCACTGGTGAGGGATGACACGATGCGAGTATGGAGCAGCGCGGGAATGAATGGGCAGGGAAACGGGAGATCCCCGAGAAAACCCGCCGACCAGCGGCATCGTCCAGCACGTTTCCCACATGCGAAAATCCGGGGACCGACCCCGCCGGGAATCGAACCCGGATCGCCTTGGTGGGAGGCCACCGCGGCCCCTTCCACTGATCGAGTGCTAGCATTTGTTTCTACATACATAGCAGTGAGAGTACATAGTTTATGAATATAAATGATAGTCTCTACTTTGGCAAACCTCTCGTTGTCGTATCTTGTAAGTAGGTAGATTAATGAAAATAGTTGCTCGAAAACTTTGTTTTTGTATCCCTGAGAGCATTAATTTTGTTTTCATCCCCTAATATCTTATACGCAAATTCAATTAACATACATATTAATGTTCAGAATAGCTCAGCTTAAGCAACTGTTCCTAATTTAAGATTCACCATTCAAAGAGAATTCATCTTCGTACGACTTCAATTTGTTTACACATCCTACTTCAAGTAACTTGCTTAAAAAAACCGCGAAAATAATACTACTTATGTCACAGCTGTGTAACTTAGATAAAAAGTTACTGTTACATCAGCAGAATGATGTGAGTAATGAGAAGCCGTCAGCCATTCACATTACTTCTTGCTAATGACGCGCGCTAATTTCACTGCTGTAGGACATGCACTTGTGTCGGCGCCTGTTTCGTAAGATAAGTAGGATTTTCGCCTCGGCAACAGTAAGGTCATTAGAGACGGGGACACACAACTTGGAGAGGAATCGGCCATGGCCTTTGTTAAGTGAACCATCCGATCAGTAGCCTGAAGTTATTTCGGGAAACCATGGAAAACAGAAATCTGGATAGCCTGATCCAGGAATCGAACTCGGGCCCTCCAGAATGCTAATTTGAACGTGCTACCATTGCGATATTTCAACTGTGTAGGCTACAGCATCGCTATTTGTTTCCGATCATTAAACTTAGGTATTGCCATAATGTCTGTGTAGTACAATGATCGCTTTTTACTGGCATTTAAAATCTTAATATATTTGAAACTTTTACTAGAGGTTAATTTTAACTTGAAAATGAATTATGCCATTATTGAGCTGTTAACAACTCGGAGGCTTTTTACAAAATTGTTGTCTAAATGTCAGATAAATTTCTGTAAAAATATGCAAAGAAAACTTTTTTGAGTAAGAACTTAAAAAAATAGGGCCTCTCACAGATGCGGTGATTTGAGAACTGTCGTTCTCAAGTCAACCTTACAGAAATGAGAAGGGTTTGCTGCCTTTGACGACATTCGATTGCAGGATGGTACGGCACAATTTAACCGGAAATGAATAAATGATCTTAATCATAGAAGCGGTGTCCGCGGTGGAGTTGTCAGATCACTATGCCTGCCACAGCGGCGATCCGGATTCGTTTCCCGGCGGGGTTGATTCCGATTTTCCGCATGCACAGGGGCCGCGGTGGCCGAACGGTCAGACCATTCGCCTCCCACCAAGACGATTCGGGTTCGATTCCCAGCGGGGTCGGTCCCCGGATTTTCGCATGTGAGAATCGTGTCGACGATGCCGTTGATCGGCGGGTTTTCACAGGGATTCCCTACGCTTTCATTCCGGTGCTGCTCCATACTCACCTCATGTCACCCCTCACCAGCGCTAAAGACCTCGATGCTCGATGTAAAGTGCTGACCAAAATCTCTCACTCACGCACTCCGCATTCGTGCATTGTTTCTAAAGTCCACATGTGCGTATATGAGAGATAAGAAAATAGGGTTGGATGAATTGTTTCACAGACCTCCATAGTAGCACTAATAAACTTGTATATAAAACTGTTAAATATATACTGAAGTTACCAGACTTGTATTGTAACAGTTGTAAAAGTTTGCATATTTACAAGGCGGAAGTATGGTAACTGTCCCATACTGCGTAGGTTAGTTACTTCCTAAAAATTTTGGAAGTTTATTACAGTGTGGGAAACGCGGCGGAAGTTTCCGCTGTCCCGCGGGTTTTCTTGGGCCTCTCCCATTTTCTCCACCCTTGCACTCCAGTGTTGGGCTTAATTTCAGGTCTTACCTCAGAGAACGGTGAATGCCTGCCGACATCTTTGTGTTTCGTTTAGTCTCATCATTGTGTCGTTTGCTGTAATTCTGTTTGTGTTTTTGTTTCGTCTCATCGTTGTGTCGCATGTCAACCTAGGTTTTTTCTGTTTGTTTCCTTGTTTTATCTGGTATAGAACCGATATCATGGACATACGCCATTGCTTGCGAATGTTGCCGTCTTGCAGAAAACATCCACAATAAAACGAAAAACAACAACAAAAACCAACAAAGAAAAGTCGAGCGTTAGCTGTTGTCAACAAACAAATAACATACATACAGCCCTAGAGAGGGACATAGTCGTA
>PNEQ01122848.1:15705-28375 GCA_003012365.1 Medauroidea extradentata | reverse complement strand
AACACCTACTGCCAATCAGCGTGAGGCAGTTGCTCTGCTAGTCGGCAGCCAGGCCAATAGGAAACCTGTAGTAACATGCAGGAGCCAAACAGACACGGGGCTGGAGTCTACAGCCTCGGGCAGCCAATAAGCGGCCAAGTTCGCCTATATCAAACGAGCCGCCACGTCATTTCACGTCTGTATTACTATTTAGTCTGTGCCATGGGCGCACCTGTCTTGCGGATATTTCGCACGAACTTAAGGTGGCTGCGTGAGTAGACGTGATTTGTATGTTTGTGGCTAGACGTGCGTAACTGGTAATGATGACGCAGCACATACATAACTCCTCCTAACCTCTAGGCGCAAGCAGCAGTCTTCTCGTTGGCAATTCGCCTATATCTTTGCAAATATTCTGCGCCTAGAGTTTCATACCCAAAAAGGATCGCATAAACAACCTGCTCGCCATTTTCGCACACAGAAAAAGGTTTGCTACAGTTAACCATACGTAATTTTGTATATGGCGGAAAAAAAATATTTTATCCTACAAAATATATGTAGGCTGAAAAATCTGTGAAAACTGTAACAAACTAGTTTTGTTGCTGTAACAAAATGAATGTTAAACGGGGCTAAACCCACCTTTTGAGGTAACAAAATCAGTCAGGCATCCATATATTTGGTTAATTCAATGTTTACTCGGTGGTTTCGCCATATACGAACATATATACGGTTGATTCAACCAAACCTTTTTCTCTGTGCGGCTGCCAATAAATATGCGTTAATAAGTTGAGGTGAACCTGAAATGTGTCAGGTACTTTGAACGCTATTCATAAGCAAGTATCACTCAAGCACGATACGCGGTTTTCGAATAATCTTGGCGTTCTGGTTACGCGGCTACCTTAACAATTAGTATAAGGTGAGTGAGAGAGTTTTGGTCAGCACTCAACATTTTTAGTTCTGTTGAGGGGTGACATGAAGTGAGTATGGAGCCATCGTCAGAATGAAGGGACGGGTTGAACTGGAGATCCCGAAACTACCCGCCGACCAACGGCATCGTCTGGCAAGTTTCCCACATGCAAAAATCCGGGGACTGGGGACCCCGCCAGGAATCGAACCCAGATCACCTTGGTGGGAGGCAAATGGTCTGACCATTTGGCTACAGGGGCTCAATTTGTACATGTATAAAACATTCACTTTTGTTCTTTACAACGCTTTTGGGATATATGAAATTAATCTGGTTCATACTTTGTCTATGAATTAACGATTGTTCCACAGATTTTGGATAGTATTGAAAAGGTTATACGACGTTAAATCAGTTTACATGTCCATTCATGTTTCAAGGGAACATAAGTTTCAGTGTCATGAGAATGCGTCATGGAATTATAGTAAAACATGCTTGGTGTGTGTGATCTTTACACTTCAAATATATGACAGTTTATTAAGAAATTTGTGTACAAATTTTCCACTTTTTTGTTGAAAATGTAATTTTACCTAAATGAAGTTTTCATACATTTCGTTATTATTCCTTGATAATATCGATATATCGTTCTTATAGCTCGAAATTGTGTACCAAGCCAGATTTTGCTCTATTCACGAGGCCATTATCGCACTAGCTCGAAGGATGTTGTGAGAAGCGACATAAATTAGTAATAAGCAGGAAACGGAAATCGATACTGTGACCCCAGCGAATCGGCGGATAACCAAGTAGACCAACTTACGAGAAACTAAGCCATCACTTCCTGCAGAGGTGTTGTCGATGAAGAAGCACGAGGTGGTGTAACTTGTTTGCATGCATACTTCTGTTGAGTTGTAAAACATGTGATACTACGGCGAACTATGACACTTAAGGGGATTGATCCCTGTCAGATAGGTTTTATGGTTTTTCTTATAAATCAGGGAATATACACATTGTTTTGGTTTTTCACGCTGGCAAGGCATAGTTTATTGTTTCAATCACTTTTTGGAATCCATATGGCATTGTTTCTGTTAATTTTGTGGCCTCTGTAGTCGCTCCCGGTAAATGAAGCAATTTTTTCTTTTCAGCTGTTTCCCGTTGCAAAATAATGAATATATTATGGTTCCAGTAATTACAGAAAAATGATTAGGTTTGTATCTATGCCATGTCGTGACAAAAATTTTTATACATCGACTGGAATATAAGTTATCGAAAAAAAAAAACAGATAAATCCAAGGTAATATGTATCAATAACCCTTAATATGGCTTTACAAATTGTAACATAAAACAATAACACAGAAGGCCTGTGACACCATTTGCTGCAGTGGCGTATGTCTAAAATACTTCATTTGTTTGTAACTTGCCGCTATCACAAGAATTATTAAAAAATAATAAAACCAACTTGTGTAAAGAATCAAAGGTTTGTGTTGTTTCTGTTACTCTATGGTATTGAGAGAACTCTTTAACACTTCACAAATTATCGCACATATAAGGAAAACATTTAAAGTAGGGTCAGTTGCTGAGTATTTCAAAAGTGAAATAAAAATAGTTTTTTCTAAAAAACGTAAATTGTACACTGAAATAAAAGTATTGTTTTTGGTATCATATTTCTGTTAAAATAGGAACAACCTTGTATGGGTGTTGGTAGTATCTGGATTTTCGTACAACTCTCTGTTCTGCAGAATGAGAAAAGAGAATCTTTCTATACTGAACATATTGTTACTTCTAAAGAACATATTGTTAAAAGAAGAATACAGACTGTACCCTGACAACCAAATTATACTGTTGTCCATATTTTAACAGAAGTAAGGTACCTACTATAACACTTTTCTGTAAAGGGTGAGTTGGGAGGAAAGGAACATGTTTGAGGAGTGATAGTACTGGTGATTCTGAACAAAATGTGTCTAATAAACATATGCCCATTTCTTATCCGTTTCAGAGAAACCGAATGAAAACAAAAAGGAACGGGAAATGTGTAGGTGACAGTAAATCACGATACTGTTATAGTATGTTTTGTTTAATTGTGTACATTTCCTCACAAAACATGTTCAAACACTCCACCGCCAACTTCAATGCATTTTGCTCCTCTGATAGACAGTTGCTGTGTTGCTGATTTGAGCTCATTAGTTCAGCAATTCGTCTCGAGCTAGTTGTTGGGCTGCGTTCTAGTACCTGAAAAATGTTCTCAACTTTATTAAGAGCTTGTTGTACGGGACGTTCGGATACAACTTTTACACTGGGAAGCGTACCACGGTCACACAATTCTGCAAACACCCTGCTATCTGGAACTCTGCGATTAGGAAATCGTCGTTCGTACTCACGAACAGCGGCTATGGAATTCCCATCGGTGAAACCGTAGACAAACATCATGTCAGCATACTCTGCATGTGTGAAGACCTGTGGCATTCTTTACTACACTGAACTGTATTCACTGTACACGTAACAACACTGTAGTTCCCAATACTAGGGCAAGCACGGTAGGACTGAGACTGAGGTAAACAACTGCACCATGCTTAGAGCGCCACCGAGTGGAAATGAACCAAATTACACACAACATACGATAACAGTAGCGTGATTTAACATCACCTGCACTTATCCCGTTCCTTCTTGTTTTCATTAGGTTTCTCTGAAACGGTTAAGAAAAGGGCATATGTTTATTAGAAACATTTTGTTCAGAATCACCAGTACTATCACCCCTTAAAGCACGTGCCTTTCCTCCCGACTCATCCTGTATTTATAACGGTAAAGTAACTGGCAAAGTAATAACACTTTAACAAACGAGTAAAGTTGATATAAATCACACGTAATAGTACAATTTACAGTGAAATGAGTACTTTTGAACATTTGATTTTTTTTTTTTTTAGTTTAGCAGAATCGCATACCACTCTGCGATGCGACAATGTAAACATATTGGCACTACAGTTCATAGTTTTTTTTTGCACTGGAATAATTAAGCACTAAAAGCATCAGTTCAGAATTGTGGGTTTCTCGAAGCCAATTTGCAAAAAATTAAATTAACAACAATCCTAGACAAAAGTTTTTTCAGCTTTCTAAGCAGAAATGTTTTCTCGACCAACGTATATCTGAAAAGACAATCACTGACGCAAAGATCTCGTACATTTATTTGTGGCGCAAGAGATCACGCGTAACAAATTCATAACTCTGGGTAAATGTTTGCAAATAAAGTTGGCACACGTAACTATTAAGGATTGCTGTTTCGTAGTTTTTCTATATTGACTTGAGTGAAGATCTCAATTGTAGAACTTAGCGCTTATTAATCTACGACGTCCTGTTATAGAATCACCTTCTAGTATAATTTTCACGCGTCTGAAGGGCGGGAGCAAGGGAGTGATAAGGACGATAGTAGCACGTGTATTAAGAGTCTCATCGTTTCATTGGTAATACGAGCAAGGACAGAACAGGTATTCTGATTTCCCATCAACAACATAACTGAATGTGTCCTTAAGGGCGCCGCCTAGCAAGCGTTTCAAATGCATTGTTATAATAATAATATAACGTCTTTATTAATAATGTGGCGAAGTTAAGGCATTTTACCTTTTCTTACACCTAACCACTTACATTTCATACAGTTTTGAGTATTATTAAACATTAGGTGCTTACAACTAATAACCAGTAGAACTTTTGTTTAATAATTTTTTGAAATATAAATGAAATTAGATGTTTTACCATGTGAACTTAAAATTAGATAAACCCTAATTACAAAAACTAAATTTAAACACTGAAAAAAAAATACATCACAGATAAAATACTCATTCACTCGAATAGGGCTACAAAGATTCCAGCTATTCATAATTAATGGAGTCACACTAAGACGTTAATTAATAATTACATCACGAAGTTTAAGTGCAAGTAATAATTTTATACACTGGATTCAAAACATTTTGACTCTCTATACAAAGGATGGAATAAAATAAAACTTCAGACACAGTAGCAATTTTGTGAGTTAATAGGCATTCACACATCCACGAAAATTTATTTAATGTAGTTAAAATCACATTTTCCGAGTTAATGTATCACATTTATCCCTGTAAAAATACATCTGCACACATACAATTTCAAAACCATCAACATTCACACGCAAAACGTCTATAGAGCCCTCTAACAAATGTCAGCTTTAGAATTAGTTTGACTCTATAAAAAAACTATACAGACAATATCTGGTTTGCAGTTAATACACATTCATTTGTACACAAAAAGTTAGAGATACTCATAAAAACCAGATCATATTTATACAAGTCAATGTACCACATTCACTATATATATATATATATATATATATATATATATATATATATATATATATATATATATATATATATGTGTGTGTGTGTGTGTGTGTGTGTGTGTGTGTGCGAGGAAAAAAAACCTTTTCATTTACGGAACTCTTCCACATGAGCCTAATGCGCCAACGTACGAAAAGAAACTTCGTAAAAGGACGGAATGTCGTTATTAATAGAGACATGCAAATATCGCGATATTTTCTGACAACAGATTAGACAGCAAGTTGTTGTTTATTTTCTCGACGTCATCAACTAGCATGTAGTGTCGTGCATTATACCGGGGAACACTTTGAGCCATTAGTTGAAAGTTCCTCGGTAGTGTGGCCAATCGCATTGTTACCAAATGAATATTTAAATCGTTTTACGCATAATTTTAAGTGGTTGGGTGGCTGAAGTAAAAGGTAGGCACTTTATACTGAAACTAGTTAAGTGGTTAAGTTAAGGGTGAGGGTTACGGTTAAATGAAATATGTTAATCTAATTACGGTGGCTTTATTCTACATAGTTTATGTTACAGAAATACTACAATGTTATATTACATAATTTAGATAGGAGGAGAGCGGGTGTTTGGATAATAATGTTAGTGTTCTACTCTATGTTGGGTGACCCTTTGACACCTTAGACCTCACCGTTAGCATGATGCCGGAGGCTGATGATGACTGTGTCGGCTATCGACGGACAGCGGCACGTCGTGGGTCTCGACCCAGGACCATCCTGACGAGGTGGTGACGGCTGGAAGGCTTGAAGTAGACAGACCTCGATTCCCCCGATACTTTGCATTATATTGCCACACTTCAGTGCCGGTGGAGAGAATCGCTGAGGCCCTCGTCTTGTGCAACTACCGACCTAATGGACGACTTGAAGTACACGCCCCCTGACGTCACCGCAGGGGAAACGTACTGTGGGAAACAAAGCTTGTTTACAAACATGCTGATTTGTTAGTTGGTAATTGCAGAAAGCAAAAATGTTGTGCATTCATAGATTTGCACGCGAGGGTAAAAAATATAGTACTTTCTACTTCATGGTTAAGATACGCAAATACATAAGATTAATGTTTACTTGAAAAAACGGCAAATTCCAAACAAATAATCAATTTTCTTGACGTACATCTCATCCGGGACATTTGACGCCAAACAGCTAAATGAATGTTATGTTCGGCTGCGGTATCCATGGAGATAGGAATTGTTTCCCTCACCTGACTGAAGCTCCGCCTCTTTTCAAGTCGTCCATTGCACTGCCGTCGTCGCTAGCCCGTTCTCCAGGCGAGGTTTTGTAAATCGTAACAACATGTAAAGCAGTCAAATAAGCTACGTACATTTCATCACATAGAAACACACGTGAGCAATGAAATCACAGATTTTGCGCCAGTATGTACAGATCAGTGGAGACTAGTCAGGCACCAAATAACGGGAATTTTACATGTCTCTAGTTATTAAGACATCATGCTCATTAAAAACGCCGTTTCTAAGCCCTCCAACGTAAATAAAAAACGGCTTTTTCATACCGTCATACTTCAAACTATTCTAATTGGATATACGTGAAACTATCGAACACAGAACTTAGCTACAAACTTTCCTCCAAGCAATTAATATAATCAGTAGAGCCCGGTAATTTTCGCGAAAAGAATTTTGCAGCACTTTGTTTCAGTGCCTTACGTGCGCACCTGCATCTCTGCTATGTGGTCAGTGATTGGATGCCGTAACACCCAGCGTGCGGAGGTTAAACCCGCAAATCACAGACGTGATGTGTGACAGTTATCCGTGTGCTGGTTGGCACAGTCTAATGAATAACGACTCTGCACAAACACACTCTGTCAATAGCCATGAAGTTGAGCTGCAGGTGTGCACGTAAGACACAGAAACAAAGTGGGGCAAAAATCTTTTCGCGAAAACTACCGGGCCCTAATAATCACTAGTTAGAAACCCATATGGATCTGTAGGAATCTTGCGCGCTAGTTCAGCGCTTGGCTCATTTGTGTCGGTCAGACATTTAATACACACTTCAAGGATGTCCTTGTGCTTCTGAGCTCTAATGCGTGCGTAGGCGGCCCCCTTAAGTAGTAATTTAAATCTTACTGTGTGTGATTATGAAACATTTACAGTGCCTTACTCATTCGTATATTCATATTTATACATTAATTAACTATTTTTGGCTACCATGTCTCCAAAGGTCCTTTTTTATTATGTTGGAGGATTTCGAAGTAACATTCGTAACATGCTTACTATACTGAAAGTAAATTTTCGTCACAATTCGGAATTTTTAATCTTCGGATGTAAAAATATTTTGGAAAAAATTTCTTCGGACATCTTATAGCACAGTTCAAGCATCAGATGGCCCTAACGCGAGCAAATCTACATATATACATGTTAAAATATATTCGAAGAATACCAGAAAATTTGAAACATTTTCGAACTCTTGATAAAATCTAAATCTCTTTAATGTATTTGTAATTCTCACAAGTCTCCTTACTTTATGCCCCAATCCGCACATTTTCGAGTGTCGTATCAATTTAAGCAGAGAGTAAACCTTGTTTAAGGCAACGAACTTTTCGTGAAAATAATTTTGCCCCAGTTTATATCAGTGATTTACATGCACATCTGCATTTTTGCTTCAAGATCAGTGATTGGCTTTTTAAAATCTCATTTGTCTTGTGGATCTACCAACTAAGCACAGACGTGTGGTACTGCAGTAAATTTATTGTGATTGGCACATTCAAATGAGGGTAAGAAATACACGCTGCCAATAACCATGAAGCATAGCTGCAGATGTGCACGTTAGGCACTGAAAGAAAATGGGGCAAAATTACTTTCGCGAAATGTTCATGGCCCTAACTATGTTGCATTTTACCTCATCTACCTACCACCCCTATCAATTTACAACACTCAGTGATGTCACCCTGTGAGTGTATTATGTGTGTACTACATATATGAGGGGGGGGGGGTGAGACGATACAGATTTTTACCGATTCCGATCGAACATATAATATATAACCGATTTTACCGATAATCGATACCGACATTTTAAATGTGATACAAAAATCGTTGTAGTCAAACGCTGCGTATTAAATAAGTATTTGTCATGTTTATACATTTTAATTTAACATGTTTTTTACGTCGATGACTCTACTGTAACCTCATGTTTAACCACTTTTTATTTGTCAACCAAGTTATGTGTGTTCTAACATTACGTATTTGTTTTTGATAACGTTTATTCCTGACGTACACATTTATTTGTGTAATAATGAGGTGTTATGGTAAATTATTAATTTTTACGTTTGACTCTCTTTTACTGACACTGAAGGTTAACGTTATCGCTTGTATTATCGGTATTCAATAAAATCTGTTAGTCTACTGATGTTCTCCGATCCGATACTGTCATTATCGGCCGATACCAATATTGCATATCGGTATCGGCGATCTTCAATAGTGCTTTGTGTACCATGCACATAATAAACTCAGTAATTTAACTACCCTAGCAAATTATATCCTGCATGCTGAAATACGATATAGTAAGCGAATCCTCTTTCAGGGCATGATGTGTATCCGGTTGTCTTGTTTCCTCGTGTTTGCAATATTTTGCTTTTTGGCGTTTTTTCTCAGTGTGATTACGCGTGCAGCGAGGTTACTTCTGCGTCTAATTTTACTTTGAAAATTCCAATTACACTTCAGGAAGGGAAAATAACGGTGATTGCAGCAAAACTTTCTATATGTACGGCTGCCGTACAGATGAATTCTCGAGAAAACAGAGATGTTGGAAAAATGTAAAGCTTCGTCGTACTCGGGTGGTATTATGAAATTCTATATAATACCCGAGGTGCTTCGGTATGATGAGGATCGGTATCTGAACACATTTCTTGCTGTGGAAAACTTTTAAAACAAACCGTAGGGCCTATTGTTCTTAGGGAAGTGGGGACTAGAGAAAAAAAAACTCTTTCCTCCCTTTTATTTAGCTGTCTCTTTATTTTTCATTTTCATTCATTTAAATTAAATTTTATATGCTATCATTTATGTTTAGTTAATTTTGGAAGGGGTAGACGGAGAAAGTTTGGATTATTTTTTAAGATTGTTTGTTTACGTAATACGTTAACTTTTTTTGCCACTGCCTTTTGAAAACTCGTTCGCTCTTTATTTAACATACGAGTTGGTTAGTACTTAGGAGCGAGCCTGATCATATTATGTTAGTGAGTACGTTTTGTACTGAGCAGATTGAATCGCTAAACCGGACACGAAACTTAGAGATATAGGATTGCTGACACCACTTGAAACATTGGTGAACTTTTAAGTTTTAATGCCTGGTTTTCTTCAACAAAGTTTAAAAGATAAAAATCTCAATTTATTGTAACAAAAACCAATTGTATTAATTATACTTAAATTCACACACATTCAAACTCGATGTTTACAAAATACCTCGGTTTGGCTGGTAAATATGTCAATAGTCTCGCTAAAAAATACATAAAACAATAATAGCAACGTTTCAAACATCGATTTCAAACTACCAGTGTAGTAGGCGGGAAAATTTGGAACCACAAGTTACTATATTTGTTACACATGCGTAATCTTTTTTCGTTTCATGGAGTTACTTTGTATACAAGACGTCTCCAAGGCAACATTCGCGTCACGAAAACAGTAAATAACTGGTTACAAATTCGCAATTATTTTGAAATTTATTTGGTATCATATTAGGAGTAAAGCACTAGGTGTGCAAGTAAGCAAATTTCCTCGTAATATTTATATCAATATTAATTTTGTTGTATGATAAACGAAAAGTAGGCATAAAATTGCCCTTTGGGCTAAGTCAGGCAGGTGCGTTGATACTGTCTCAAAAATTTACACTCGTAATTTTCCATCCAAACCTTTAACGTACATTTTAAGGGCTTGAAAATACTTGGTTAGTCACACTTATACCCAAATGCCAGTTATAGCAAAAAATATAATAAAAACTTTGTTAAGGTTTATGAATGTTTTAACCTGGTTAACTATTTTATTTAGAAACATTGGATAGTAATAAGTACATATTGATAGGTAGGGACCCCTATTTTTCGCGGAAAGAATTTAGCCTCTTTTTGTTTCAATGCCGTACGTGCACATCTGCAGTTCTGCTTCGTGGTCACTAATTTTAAATTTTAAGTCACGAGCCTTGGGATTCTACCCGAAAATTACAGACGTGTGGTGTTGCAGGAACGTTATTGTAATTGGTTCAGTCAAATGAGATACGGCTTCTCACACAAACACGCTGCCAATAACCATGAAGCAGAATTGCAGATGTGAACGTTAGGCACCAGAACAAAGTGTGGCAAAATTCTTTTCGCGAAAAACATGGGTCCCTATTAATAGGGCATATAACATATTTTATTTACGTTATTTGCTTCTTTCTTTCAAAATGGAGATACTTTCATTTATAGAAACTGAAGACTATTTGTAAATCTCCCTGACTATAATGAAATAATAAAGTGTTCACTGATTCCGGGTCTGCAATTTACCCTCGGATACTAGAAGACCAGGTTCTGGAGACGAAAGCTGCAACAACCCCATTGCTCTACTCCCAAAACAACTTCGTGACATGGCTGAAATCCATACAGCGTATGACAACGAACCAGAATGTAATTCAAACATTCCATGAAACGTAGACCGTTTGATGACAAGTACGATGAGATACCGCTAGCACGAAGGAAAAGAGGAATGTAAAGGAGATACCTGCAGCTCCAACAGTGTCACGCTTGGCTCCAATGACTACGGCCCGGTAGTTTTCGCGAAAAGATTTTTGCCCCACTTTGTTTCAGTGTCTTACGTGTACACCTGCAGCTCAACTTCATGATTATTGGCGGAGTGTTTTTGTGCAGAGTCGTTATTCATTTGACTTTGCCAATCAGTACATGGATAACTGTCACACATCACGTCTGTGATTTGCGGGTTTAACCTCTAGACGCTGTACGTTAAGGCATCCAATCACTGACCACATAGCAGAGATGCAGGTGCGCACGTACGGCACTGAAACAAAGTGATGCAAAAATCTTTTCGCGAAAACTACCGGGCTCTACCAATGACTCATTTTGATGCTGCACATCTGTCATCGGTAAATTGTCCTTTGCATTTGCCTTGCACTTTTTGACTTAAGAAATCATGGTGAAAATAGTGAAATATTCTGTACTGTACCTCCCGAAACAATAACCCATTAATTTTATGACTACTGAATAAATTAATCTTTCATTGACATTGCTTACTTTAGAGGTTGTGCACCTCTTTCACATAAAACGTATTTTGAAGAACTGCAGATAATGTGCGAAATACTCTGGTTTCGAATACAATATATAGATGCTAATTATTCTGCTTTATAAAATCAATCCAAAATATAAACTAAATATTTGCTTCTTTAATTTTTCCTGTCCTTTCTTCTGTAGATAAAAGTGCGGCAAAAATATGTCACTATGTTCAACCCGGATTCGCTCCGTGTTTCCAAGTCAATGCGTGGTTTGAGAATTTTGCTATAAACATTTCAGTCCGCACGTTCGCTTTCGCTGGCTCAATTCCGAGTTCAGTAAGTCCACATTTTTCTTGTAAACGCACTAAATGTGTGCGACCAATAAGAAGAACAAGTAATATTAGACATAAACGTGTGCTTCGTGGGATTAGTTCTTTTCGTGCTCACATCATTGTAAAAATCATCTTAAATAGTGATGGAAGTAATTAACACTTACACAGTATGCGACACTGAAAGTAATTAACCTGCACACAATATGGGGCACTTCCCACACTTCAGCTTGTAAAGGGACCAAAAATTGAACACTGTTGCCATACCCTACATTTCTAGTAACACCATTATACATTTGACACTTTCCTAAAAACTGTATAGGATCGCTACAACTAAGGTATGAGAAACCATTTACCATACCTACCTTCTCAACAGTCCTATACATAAGTATGGTATGTATACAAAACATCTTGAGAGCGTGGTCGCATAGCATTCTTTTTTCGACACGAGACATGCGCCACAAGCTTTGAACACAAATAAATAATTCAAATACTTTCCTAGCACTAAAATACAAGGCTTTTGTATTAAAATACGCCTTAAGAAACTTTCAAGAGTTCAGTCACCGAGTATCTGAATAACATGATTAGTTAAAGGGGCGAAGGAAACGTACGGAAGGGGACTATTGTGACGGAAGCTTGCATGCAAGGAACACAAGTGGGGAATTACTGTTTAAAATAATTAATTTTTAATGCACAAATCTTTCTAAGTCCCTTTCAAACAGAAAGTCCTCTATGTTAAAAGTTTTAATACTTACTGCGATAGAAATAACACTAAAATTTATTTTAAGAAACAGTGCGATATTAACAAATAACTATATATATATATATATATATATATATATATATATATATATATATATATATATATATATATATATATATATATATATATATATATATATATATATATAT
>PNEQ01122848.1:0-15605 GCA_003012365.1 Medauroidea extradentata | reverse complement strand
TTAAGTAGAATACTTAATATTTGTAAGAACTATTATTGTAATAGTAATCAATTTAAATAACACTCTCCATTTATTCTTCATGTAGAATTTTTTAATTTACAGTGTGGATCATTCATAACACTACTATTTTCATTGAAATTGCTGAAATAAATTCTTTTCAAACAGTTTTTACATTTCACAAGTGCCTTCTTATTAAATCGCTAATTTATGTGCACGTCGTTGCAAAACTGCATGTAAATGTTTGGACGAAACCATCTTCCCATCTAGCAAAACAAACAAAAAAAAAAAAAATGTTAAGTGTATCTGTATAGGCTAGATAAAGTGCAGTTAATGTACTATAATACTCATGACTTACAGTGCATAACACGCGGGAATGACAAGAATGAGTGAGAGGTTTTGGTCTGTGCGTGACATAGAGGTCCTCAGCACTGGTGAGGGCTGACATGAGCAGAGTATGGAGCAGCACCGGAATGAAGGGGCGGGGGAGAAATTGCTATCCCCGAGAAAACCCGCCGACCAACGGAATCGTCCGACACAATTTGCACATTCGAAAATCCTGTGACCGATACCGCGGGTAATTGGACCCGAATCAGCTTGGTGTGAGGCGAATGGTCTGACTATTCAGCCACTGCAGACTCCAATAACAAGACATCGCCTGCATTACTTATAAGCCTGTTTTTCTCAATGTGGGTGCCAACTAACCCAGAAAGGATAAAACGGTAATGTAAAACTAAAAATTAAAATATTTGTGTATGTCATGCAGTAACCTAACACGGACATACAGCAGTTACGACTAGTTATTAAATGATTTGATAAACTCACCTTTAATATGATTGAAAAATTTAAGTGTCAGTTGTTGCTAAATACTACTTATACTGAGCTTGAAAGAATACCGTTCTCGGTTTTAAAAGTTTCTAGGCAGGACACAGAAAACAGTCGCACAAACCTACACACACACAACAATATCTACACAGATACAAATACAGCAACATGATCTCATAAACTGAAGACGAAAGTATAGTCTTCGACTTACCGCCGCAAGTCAGAATGTTTCAATAAGAAGATCATTTTGTGTGAAATTCGATCTAAGTGGAAAACTGTAAGATCTAATTAATCTCGAGACCACAACGTGGTACGGAACTTCGTGTGGAAGTGTGAGTGGGGTACTGTTCGCAATTTCTTATTTGGTGTACTTGATGGCAGTCGTAGATTGTACCTCTTCCATGCACATATTTAAATAATAATAATTAACCTAGTTTTTAAAAGAATTTTCAAAGTCATTTTCTAATTAAAAACAACGTGAGATAATATCACTGATAATACCATTCTAAGAATAACATAAATAGACCAAGCTGTGGAGTTTCTTGGAAATATTTTGAACAGCGAGTTGAGGCATTTTTATTAATAATGGCAAAAAAAAAATGTACTGAATAAAATTACAATAAATGTAACTAATTTGAATTTAAGTTTCTTTAAAATGAGTTACAAATATTTTGCCTGTGAATTTAGTTTTATTGCATAAAGGACGATGTGAATTTTGTTCTTAGACTTATGTAACACGAAATAGGACAGAGCGTATATGTAGATGGTTTAGAGACCGGAGGTTATATCGATCGTTCTTTTTTCCGGGGTGGTATTTTACTACGGAAAACTGACCTGTTCCTAGATCAAATCTGAAAGTGTATCTGAAATCAGACATTACCCACAAAGACACAGCCTGTTATTATTGGAGAAGTCCCGTAGCACAGCTGCCTCTAAGAACAAAGAACCAAAATACGCACCACTCTGTGTGTTTTCATTCCACAACCATTAAGCAGGAGTTAGAATACCCGCTTGTGTTCGTCTCCAAGTGATTTACGCGTCGTCCGTTCGCTGTAAGCTATATGCCACAAACTGATAAAATCTAAAGTTTTAAATAAAATTCTTCCACAGAAATTATATATATTTGCAAATCAGTGTATGATTAAGATATAATTTAACGTTACTGTGAAAAACAGGTGCCAACTCAAACGCATTGAAACAAATCTCTAGCAAATTAAAAAAACAAGCATACAGTACACCACCTAATAAACTAAAAATGAACTAATTTTCCTTTCGGACGCCAAAACGCACCTTCAAAGCATTATTTTATAGCGGCCTGAAATTTACTTTGCCAGACATTTTTTTCTTCAAGTTACAAGTACCTGGTTGCTGGTTGGCGCAGCTCGTTCTCATCAATTTTCGCCTCACACACACAAACACACCCTTCACCAGGTGGTCGTCTTGAGGTGGGATTGTCGATCTGGAAAAAAGTGACTTCACACGCTACGTATAATCTATTAAATTACTAAATAATAAATTAACTTTTGCTTCTACGTAGTACATAACGCATGCTCTTATGTACTGATTGTAGCTTAAGTTACATAAAATATCTAACGAATAATTCGTATTAAGCGTAACCGAATGAAATGCGAAAATCTTTTTCCACGATTAGGACAAACCTACCCTTCTTCGTGATACCAAGGCTTCGGACTTCAGTAAAAGAAATATGTTAAAAATGTTAATCCTGTTCTTATTTGACGAAGCTGCACATGTGAACTTGGTTACCTGAAAATGCGGTTTATGACAATATTATTTATATTACTGTGTAGTTCCGGTTTCCCTATAAATATATGGCCATTACGTAAATTCGTAATCTTTTGCCAATGTGAGGCAATAAATACTTTTCTTTTCCTTACGGATGTTTACGGAAATGGCTAAAGCTGACAAGCAACGCCAACTCGAAAGGAAATTCCTTAATTATGCCTAAAACTTAATAAGAGACAATTATTTAACGCAGTTTATAAAATAATTTCTAGCAGCAAAAGATTGAACGCAGTTGCGAAAACGTAATGCCTACGGCCCTTGACTTTCGCGAAATTATTTCTGTACTAACTTGTTTCAATAAACGTGAAGATCTGTAGTTATTCTTCATTGTTATTGGCAGCGTGTCTTCGCAGTAAGTTTCTCATTTGACCGGACCAATGAGAGTAAGGTTACAGAGATACCACACGTCTGTTATCTGCAGTAATAACGTGAGTGATAAATTTAATACAATCATTGGCCGTTAATGGTGTTCAAGTGCGATAAAGTCATAATTTTATATTTATGCGAAATAGTGTTTCTTTTATAGACGATACTTGTGAGTACAGTTTCCTCATACGAAACAATTTTAACTCCCATAGTTTTCTCATAACGGTGCGTGAAAGTCATAATTTGCACGCTCTGCTGCCATACAAATAGTGAAAACCGATTGACTTGTGCTAATGAAATAATTCACAGTGAATTAACATGCCACGGGCTAAGTAATAAATTTGTCTTTTAAAAAATTGCTGAATTTTCAACTTTTTTCTTATACTTTTGCGCTTTTTTTTAATTAAAAAATTACATAATGGTTTTTAAATTACTTTGTTGCATAGCTCATGGGATGAAATATCACCGTGAATTATTTTATTCAAGTAGGTCAGCTGGTTTTCACAATTTGCATGGCAGCAGAACAAGCAAATTTTGACTATGTCGCACCGTTATGAGAAAACTGTGAAAGCTAAAATTGCTTTGTAGTAGGAAACTGTACTCGTAAGTATCGTCTACAAAACCAACACTATTTCAAAGAAAGGTAAAATTATGACTTTATCCCACTTGAACACTCTTAAGAGTTAGTGGACCTGGCGTGTGAGACGTGCAGTCTCTTTTTTGTTGCGTAACTATTAAAAATGTTATCAATGCGGTTACTTACGAAAAGAAGACACTTCAAACGGAGTCCCTATGATTTTAAAAATTTCCTTCGTTAATTAAAAACATGTTTTCCAAGCTCCTCAAAAGGGCTAAAAAGGAGGGAGTGAGTATTTTGGTCAGCGCTTAACATCGAGGTCTTTAAACAAAGGTGAGGGGTGACATGAGGTGAGTATGGAGAAGCGCCGGAATGAAAGAGCGGGTAAAACGGGAGACCCCCTAGAAAACCCGCCGACCAACGACATCGTCCGGCACGATTCCCACATTTGAAAATCCGGGTTCCGACCTCTCCGGTAATCGAATGATAAAAGTGACTTTTTCACGTTGCTGTAGCTGAGAAAATATCAACCGTAATCGGAAACCCAAATAGTAGAAACCTGCATTGGACATTACATCATACGTTCCACATATTTAATATTAGGGTCATTGCTTTTCTACATAAACACTGCACGCTAGTTTATTCCTTCGCGCCTAGAGGCGATGAAGTGTTTGACGAACGTGTTATAATTCGACTTATCGCCTTCCTCGTTTCCGTGTCTCAAACGTAAAAAAACAAAACAAATAACAGCTTGCGTCCACTAACTCTTAATCATATCTGCAGACGTATGTATCAGGCACCAAAGCAATGGTGTAGAAATTTCGCCAAAATAGTGGTGATTAGGGATGCTTCTTATAGAAGTTTAACAGTTGGGCGACCACCCAGTTGGCAGCCCGGTCTAGTAGGCCTACTGTGTCAGGGGACTGGCTGAATCATCGAACTGCGTCGAATGTGAGAGAAAGAGCTGCAGAGAGCTACTGATGGCATGTCGGCCTTTGTCCCTGGAGAAGACAAGAAGCGACTCCCCACGGGATGTAGATTCTTTACGCAGTGTCTCACCACTCGTGAACGAAAACCTTTCCTCGGCAAGCAGCGGCTCGTGGGCTCCCGCCTGACTTGTTATTATTGTTTCTGGGGGCCGGGTGTAAAAGTGTCAAGTCAAAGTGATGGATTAGCTGCCAGGTCCCTCCCCCTACGAGCAGGCAGGGAAACCCCCCATTCATCCCTCCCCCCTCACCAGAACAAGGGCTCACGAGCCCTCTGCATGCGATCGCTGTGTCGATAATTACAGGCACCACGAGGGCACACGCCATCCATATTCCCCGTCGTCGGCCGTACACTCAACTACGCGTACCAGACCGTGAGGATAAAAAAAAGAACATTCACTTCTCTACCAGGGATTTTTTTACTCAAACTGAGTGCAATGAGTACATATTCTCACCGGTTAAGGAGGAAAGTTAGACAATTTTATTGTGGTTTCAGTTTTTGAGCCATAACATTTATTCAAATTGTATTATCCAAATTTTATCTTTAACAGAACAAGGGGAGTATTCTTAGTAAACTGCTTGATATAAATAATAATGGAAAATTTCATTAATTTATCACTGCAAGAGAATAATCGGTTAACTTTAAAGGATTATCTTGCAATGATTCTGCATGACAAATTAATGAATTATTCCATTATTACATACGTAGTGAAATTACCAAAAATGTATGCTATGCTTAATCGAAGATAAAATTTTAGTAATATAATTTGAATAGATTTTATTGCTCAAAAACTGAAAATACAATAAAATTGTCTCACCTCAGTTTTTAACGTCTTTATTTATTTTTATATTTGTACCAGATATTTTTTTCTTATTTTAGACATAAATTGTGATTAAATCTTCCTCTTAGGTAACTTTTGTATCTCTCATAGTTTTTGAGTAATGAGTCGTAAACATCAAAATTTGCACTATACGATTTTAAGTACACCACTAAAACCAACTGACACACCAAACCAACAAAATTCACAGTACATAACAATGTTGTAGGATATGATTTGACACCTATAAAAACAACAAAAAAAATAAATACTTTTATATTTAATCAAAAATGCTGAATTTTGAAAGGAAAATCTAAAAAATATCAAATTTTATTTAGAAATACAAAAAATATATTTCTTTGATTTTATATATGTCAAATCATAGCCTACAAAATTGTTACATAGTGTGAATTTTTTCAGTTTGGTATGTCAGTTGGTTTTAGTGGCGTACTTAAAACCGTAAAGTCCAAATTTTGACGTTTACGACGCATTACCCAACAACTATGAGAGATACAACAATTTCTTAAGAAGAAGATGATTGAATCACAATTTATGTATAAAATAAGAAAATGATGTCTGTTACAAATATGAAAATAGAAAAGACGTTGAAAACTGAGATGAACCGCAATTTTCATCACAATTTTTTTTATCTTTTATTTGTGCCAGATATGTTTTTTGTTTCATATTTTAGACACAAAATTTAACTAAATTTGGCCATTATAAAATTTTTTATCTCTCATAGTTTTCGCGTAATGGCTTGGTAATGTCATATTTAGCGTGTTTCCGTTTTAACTACACTAAATTCAATTGATATACCAAACTCAAAAAAGTCACAGTGGGTAAAGACATTGCAGGCTAATATGGCATGCTCATAAAATTAAAGAATAAAAATTATTTGAATTAAAAAAAATGCTAAAACTGAAAACAAAAATTTAAAAAATTCAATAATTTTTTTTTAAAATTATAAAAATTATTTTTATTCTTTAATTTTATGGGCATGCCATTGTAGCCTGAAATATGTTTATCCACTGTGTTTTTTTTTTAGTTTGGTATATCAGTTGGTTTTAGTGTAGTCGTTAAAACGGAAACATGCAAAATATGACTTTAACAAGCCATTACGCGAAAACTATGAGTGATAAAAAAATTTCATATGAGCCAAATTTAGTCACATTTTGTGTCTAAAATAAGAAAAAAAAATATCAGGTGTAAATAAAAAAATAAAATAATGATGGTGAAAAATGTGGTGGCCGTCCCTTAAGAGCCCTATATAGCTGGTGGTAAGAGCTAGAGAAGCTCGTACGTCAACATTCATGCAACTTTTAGGCGCGGGCCGCGGAAATGGCTTGCAATGTTTTAGTCGTTGGTTTTTTACTATGGGACTTTAAGCCGTGATCAATTTTTTATTTACGTAAAATTAGTTTTAAAATCTACCGCACGCTTCTCTATTTTTGCTATACGGCTGCGGTTTGGATTTGTTACTTAACATCAGTCTGGATTTTTTTTTGTGATTTTGAAGTGCTCTGAAATCATGTTCATGATCAATATATCTAGAAAAGAAAAACTGAGAAGCATAGTTTTAAGTGTGTTTTATTTTTGTAGATATGTAAAACACGTTCAGTAGTATTTAAAAAAAAGACCTTCTCCTAACACACTGCAACACTGTTCTTTCACCTGTTCTATAGGACAGTTAAATTTATTATGTTAGAAAACCATTCTTTCTCATATTTAACTATATAATGATTCAGTGTTGTTGGGAACAGTATAATAATATAGCGAGAATTTCACGTTATTGACATTCAACAGTTTAATAAATTGAACGCAAAAAAAATTATATTACCACTTAAAATTAAGTACGAAAAATACTTATAACCCTTAACTTACATATAGGTGAATCAGGATAAAGTGAGAAGTTTTGAAACCCTAGATACATTTATTCTTTCATATAATTTATAGTTTCCTGATACTTTTTAATATGAACAATGGAACCTAAGGGACAATCAAAGTTTATAAATTGCGCCGTGCTCAAAATTTAAAGTCTGGGTTCACAATGACTAATATTATGAATGAAGTAAACAAAAATTCACACCAGGGGAATTAAAAATGCAGTGTAATATTTTCTTATGTTAAAAAGCTGGACATTTGAGCGTTACGAAAAGTTCCGGCCGGGCGCAGAAAAATTCATAAAATGGAGGAAGTATCCTTTTGTTTGCCGGATGTATGGCAACCCTGCGCGCAACTAGACTCGCGCCAGCCTCTCAATAGGCGGTTCGTGGTAAAGTGAGAAGTTTTGAAGACGTAGTTACTTTTTTCGGTCACTTTTAAATATAAACTTAAAATCCGAGTTATAACCAAATCGTTTGGATTGTACCACGTTCAAAAATGTACTTGTGGGGAAACAACAACCAATTATATTTTTGAAATTATTATTGGGGATGTCATCAAAAGTGTTCATTATTCAGAGGACAGACTATACTAACACTGGCCTCACATCGGGCTAGAACATTACCGCATCGCAGCCTACTTAACAATAAAAATAAACGAAGCGCGCATTGTAGATAATTTTCTACCCATGCTCCGAATGGAGCACCAAACAAGTCTACCATTTCCTAAAACTTTATAGAAACGTTTTACCATGCCTGATTTATTAACATTCTTGCACAATAATATGGAGAATTTTACAAATAATAATTTAAAATGTGGGTAGGGTAGAGGCCACAGACTAGATAGTAATACAGACGTGAAATGACGTGGTGGCTCGTTTGATACGGATGAACTTGCCACGTATTGGCTGCCCGAGGATGTTGATACCAGCCCCGTATCTGTTTGGCTCCTGCATGTTACGACAGGTTTCCTATTGGCCTGGCTGCAGGCTAACAGGGCAACCACCTTACGCTGATTGGCGGTAGGCTTCTCCCCCATGTTGCTTGCCAGGGAAGCCATTTTGCTGGCGTGTGTGACTGAGTTCGCCGTTCTACCGGCTATTTCACTTCTGTGGTAGAGCCTCATACCTCGAGAGCTGACATCTGATTGGGCACACGTGTCATCGCATCCCTGAGCGAGGGATTGAGAAGCGACGGAATTAGGGAGAAACGTGAGTACTAGGAGAACATCCGAGAACAGATCCAGCCGGGATTCAAACCAAGAATGACTCGGTGGGAGGTGGGAGCTCTAGTCAAACGTGTGCTCGCTATTCACCGTTCAAAACTCTACTTCTTACCACTTAAGGTTACCGTCCGCTATCTAAAATGTGTTAAAAGCAAGGGAGACTAACGCAAATAGTATGCTTTGGGCTTAGAGGCGACAATATGAGTGCTGCGCGAAAAAGTGTCGGTCTTATTGCCAACGCACTCCTAATCCCTGTTGTCGTTGTGTTCCTTCTCTACATAAAATCCAATGCGGCAACTCAATTATTTTCCTACAGAAAAGAGTAGACATCGAGTATTGTTAGGGCTCTGTGCCTACATATTTTCGCAAATCGCTTTCAGGAAATACACTAAGATTCGATAGTTATTTGTCGATGTTTGACGATTTCGTTAATTTATTTTTCATTTTGACTACTGTCCGATAATGTACAAATGAAAAACACAGACATGTTTATACATTTTGTGCTTTATATTTAAGTTGTATTCTAGAATGGTGATTAGTTTTCTATAGAAGAAAAAAGCGTTACGCTTATTTGAGTAATTCTCAAAGAGAATTTCCTCTGACGAAATTACTCTTCCTAAACTTTTTTAATTCACCCATCTGCATTTCAAAATTTGTTTGTTAGTATCAAAGTGCTCGTAGTTGTATGACATTTTTCTGCATGTTTCCCACAAGTACAGTAAAATGATAAGAGGGTCACTAATAGTTCCACAGTTCTAATAGAACTATAGAAAATCATTGCAGCTTTAATATAAAATACACAAAACTTATTAAATTGGTAGATATTTTATAGGCGTTCAATTGCTACATTAGTTTTTTTTTTTTTATGTTCTCAAGTTATTTCTCGCCTTTACAGTACATAACGCCATTATCAAATATGAGAAATAAGTGGAAATTATGACTAACATTTGATTCATAAACAAAAAATAGTAACAATGTTAATTCGAAACGTTGCAACATACAAATTTTTAACATTAAAAAAATACTTTTTTTAGGTTATATGTTTCTGGAAGTCTGCTAGAAACGGCAACACGTTGGACATGTAATAGGAAGGACCCTGTTTGATACCCGGTACGGTTCCTGACTTCTGATTTCCATGGTTACCCTAAATTCTTTCATGCGAACGCTGCGATGGTTAATTAACAAAGGCAATGGCAGATTCCTCTTCCAGTTCCTGGTCTTGTCTAAGTTTGTTTGTGGCCGTCTCTTATAAATTCGCCGTCAATGTGAGATAAAGCACATTTACCTTAACTTTCATATTTGTCTTGAAGATGTGATAAAGATAATTCTTTCAATTTCAAATCTTCGTTCATCTTTCATTATGGTTTAACTGTTTTTTCTCCAGGCTTTAAACAATACTGGAAAAAAAATTAAAATAAAAACTAAGCGAATCGAAATGTACACTTTAAAAATATAAAAATTCATGCAGTTCATCTGCTGCTGCAATAAACAATGGAAAGAGTCAAACCCAGATTTCACGTCAATGAAATTATTTGAACATTTACATTTTAGTTCATAATGAGTGTGTATTCAAGTACCTATACTTTTATTTTCGTAAATGGACTTATTGTATCATTAACAACTTTTTTCGGTACCCTTAGAGTTAGCTTGACAATGTAGTTTCATTATTCAGGTCATCTAATAACATTCTCTTTATTTTGTTATATTATCGTAGGCTTAATTCTTCCAAACAATTGTTCTATATTTGAAGTATTTTCCAGCAAGATTTAACCATTTAATATATACAAAATATGTACAAAAATCGCTTGGCAATCGAGTCTATCGATCGCACCAATGCACACTTCAACTACCTGAGGCGGCTTTTGAATGACTTAATGGAGGTAAGCCGTTCCTGGACATTTCGAGATCTGTAACACGTGACAGAGACATAAAAAACAGACAAATCTGGGTCGCCGCGTAGTTAGCAGAGTATTATTCAAAGATCTGCTTTGCCTTCTCTTCTCTTTATTGCCAGTTTGTATCAGTTCATTTGATGTTTACATTAGCGTGATTCGGAAAATAATCACTCTTACTTGCGCACCGATGTCGGGCCCTTAAAATATACTTGTACATATATGCATTTTGCAAGGATTGTGCAATTCTTAAAAAACTACGCACAAAAATGTCTTTATTATTAATTTTTACTTTTAAAGCGACTGGAAAACGTATAAGCTCATTAATTTTGTCACAATTTTTTTTTCGTAGCAATTAATCTAGTATTTTCGTTCCGTTATACAGTATGAAGTCACGGAAAACCCGGTATGAAAAATGTCCATCAATCAATTTCATGGCACGGTGGAGAAACCATAATAAAATTGGTTTTGCTTGGATAAAATGTGGTGCTGAAACACATACTGAGTCCGTTTCATCAAAATGTTTACCCTTTTCTGAAACTTATGTCTTGATTTCACGAAATGAAGTTATACCGTGAAATATTTGTAATAATTAATGCATGGCAAGTGTGCAATTCATAACAAAAATGAATAGTACACTGAGGGAAAAGTAAAATTTTCCGTCGTTGTAAAATTGGATCAGTATTTTGGCAGACGTTATTGTCTTACTAAACTCAACCGTATGAATCATTTAAGACTTGAATAATGTCTTTAATACGCAACGAAACTTAAAACAAAACATTCTACAACTATATAAATTATTATCTTACTATTAAAATGTCGTAAGCTCTTTTTGAAATATTGAGTCAAACAAGTTAAATAACGAAAAAGAGAAAAAAAGAGAGACAGCGTGTGTATGAATGTGTTCTACATGTTCCTGCAACATGGTGTAGAGTTTATTTTGTAGTTTTTAATTATATTAATAAAATATTGATGTTACAGAGAAATTGTTTTATTATTTTTAAGGCCACGCTCGGTAGTTGTGTTGACATTTTTGCAAATAATTATAATTATATTTTAACGAATTGAATTGAAAACAACTAAGATGGTGCGCATCACAGAGTGAAAAAATGTAGGTAAGTTTTATGGAAAAGAATGTATAGTTTGTTCGCAAAACAAATAATTGACTTAGGATTGTTTTTATAACGAAATGAAGGGCCGCGGTGGTCGAGGGGTCAGACTTCTCGCCTCCCACCAAGGCGATCCAGATTCGATCCCCGGCGGGGTCGATCTCCGGATTTTCGCATATGGGAATCGTGCCGGACGATTCCGTAGGTCTGCGGGTTTTCTCGGGGTTCTCCCATTTTCCCCGCCCCTTCATTCCGGCTCCGCTCCATACTCACCTCACATCACCCCTCACCAACGCTGAAGACCTCGATGTAAAGCGCTGACCAATATCTCTCACTCACTCGTAACGAAATGAGTTATAATTTAGGTGCAAAAATATATGTATTTTAAAAAAATTAGTTTTATTTTAACGGAAATGTTAGGATATCAACAAATATACATTAGTGTCAAAACAATTTAGCAGTTTTTCGATATCGATATTAGGTTGTTTTAAAAGTAGTATATGATCGAACTCATTGAAAATTTACCACTCACTGAATTACGCAATAGCTGGAGACATGCAAAGTTCGTGTAATTATTCAGGAGTAAACCAGACGTCACAGACCTGTACATCCTTGAATACAATCTGCTACGTCATTAGTAGAGGCAAGATTATTTCGCGTATTGATTCTAGGTCAGGTTGAATGCCAATAATGTATACTTCACTACTTCTGTGATTAGACGACACCTGTTTTAACACATCTTTGACGACTGCAAGCCAGTGATAAATAAGGAAACAAGTTGTGGTGGTAACACGTGTTGTGGTTAGAAGCCAATGTATATTTGACTTTGGCCAGTGTGTGTATAGGTCTGAGAAGTACGCTGTTGCCTGATGAATACGCGAAATACTCGTGCATATAGTCATTAGACATCGGCTCTTACGTGATGCCATATGCGTATTTGCTTGCTTATTGTAAACCAAAATAATCTCCGCTGTTATTGAAGATGTCGAGCAAGCGAACAACTGCTCACATTCTGGTCTGTAGTCCGTAAATAACGCGAAAGTTGCGGGACTTGAGACTTCATACACGAGTCAAAAAGGTATTCGTGCTTGTAACTGAATAAGATAGATCTACGAAATTGACTTGCTGTTTCGTAAAACGGTAGATCGTAAGGTAAGTGGGCTTTACGTCTCATCGACAGCGAGGTCATCAGAGACGGTAACACACAACTTGGTGCAATGACAGAATCTTGGAGAGGAGTAGGCCATCTCAGCATTCACCTGGAGCGATCTTGGGAAACCACGAGAAACCTATATCAGGATGGCCGGAGTCGTGGATCAAATCCAAGTCCTCCCGAGTGCGGGTCTAACGTGTTACCGTTTGCACCGCCTCACTCGGTATAAACCGGTAGAAGAACCAGAGTTGGGGACAGTCATAGAATGACGTCACACGTACTGCAATGTCTACAAACGACACATAATGCAGGGATTGAAAATTCTACAAAAGTAGTCGCCCACGACCGTCACGGAGGGTGGAAGTTGGGCGCCAGTGGTGGCGCGTGCGCTGTCTGGCAACGTCGCGCCAGATGGATGCTCCTCTTGTTTCGTACGTTCGGCCCCGGAACCAGCGTGCGTGTAATCGTCTTTTGTTAGGAGTTATTTCCGGCGACGGATAGACGAGGCACGTGGGCAATAATTTCCGTAGTGTATGAACACGCATCACTTCCCCTCTGTTCCTCACTCCACCACCCCACATCACACCCACCCCCTTGAATTCTCGCCCACGTTTTAGATTAACAGATCCGTTGGTTACTTCCTCCGTAATATTACGAACTACCACCGCGCACGTTGAATTATGCATGCTACCTAAACCGCGATGCCACATAATGGCATCCTGAATCACAGAAAATCGTGTACAACTGGATGGAAAAGACAAGCGGTATACTGCCATTTTTACGAACTTCAGTGAACAGATTTTTGGTCTTTAGCTCTGGTGAGGGGTGACATGATGTGAGTAGGAGCAACTCCGCAATGACTGGGATGGGGAAACTGGAGATCCCGGAGAAACCCGCCGACCAGCGGCATCGTCCGACACGATTGCCAATTGAGAAAATCCGGGGAACAACCCCGCTGGGAATAGAACCCGGATTGCCTTGGTGAGTGGTGAGTTTTCTAGCCACTGTGCCAACCGCGACTCCACAACTGGATGGAGAATACATGTGGTACACTGCAACTTTTACGTGCAAAATGCTCCAACGTGCTGAATTGTTGGTGTTGTAGAATGCACTCAGCTAGCTATATAAGTACTAGAAATTGTATGATGTAAGAAATGGCAATTCTTCTTGTAGATACCTCGTGTCGGGTGTCAATTAACCGGCAACATAAGACCAGGGCAGCACCCAAGGGAGATCCCAACGTGTCTAACCACCCCTGCACCGAAATTATTGTAACTAAACTGGATGGAATAGTGAAACATGGTCCAGACTTTCCCTTACCTCCAGGAAAATTCATAATAGCACCGTTTTGCACTTTAAAATCTAAATTTTCACGAAGGAGAGGCCCCCGGACCTACTGATTTATTTGGGGGATCAAAGCTGCTTTTTAACACTCATAAATTCAGGATCACCTATAATTTTTCATTGGTGTGATGGAAAGTCATGGTTACTGTTGTTCAATGTCACACGTAACTCAACCAAGTAAAGGCGGTTCGGGATTAAGTGAGCACTCAAAACAGCCCTGCTAAGTTTCTATTTTCAATCAATTCGTATCTTTCCGAGCGTACCGGCTAACAATGAGAAATGTCTAATCTATCTGGACACGTCACTTAATGCTTGCGCATTTAAGTCAAACTGTGCAGTCGGTAAGAACCTATCGAATTTGGTCTAAAACTTTTATTAGTTATATAAAACACAGACATGTCAAATTTAGTTGATTTTATTTACGTATTGTTGCATTTGAGTAGAAAAATATACGGAACTATATACGGCTATTCGCTACCAACCATACGAACACTTAGGGAACTATAGTAAATGTTGAATTATATGCAGTAACACCTAGTGATTTTTTTTCAAAGATTAAATATTTAGTGCTAACTTTATTCCGAATTACCTATAATGAAGCGTATGCAACAAAAATTCAAAATCAATAAAATTTGCATGAGGTTTGCCCCACTCAGAAAAAAAAATCTGTGTTCGGTGCTGCGCAGACTATGGTAGAAAATATGTTATTTAAGAGATATGATTAAATTTAATGTACTTTGGGAACAATTTAGTAATGTCAAGTGTCTTGAAGACCGAAGAGGTGGTCAGATACCGTAACTAAAGACTCGGTATATACCGGCAACACCTCCCAATACACTCTTCTTCACCCTTATGTACAGCACCCTTGTAACTTGCGAAAGGGGGAGATTTTCATGAAAGCGTATTAATTAGGGCATAGTAAACAACATTAAAGAGTAATTGAAATAAGTTTTGTTACAAACACAAATTTGTTAGTGAAGCATAATGTGAGGTAAACTAACAATTAACGATGGCCAATTGTAGCGCTACTTCGGCTCACGAGGGGTGGAGTTAAATGGTTCTGTGCTCTCATTTGCTGGAAGGCATTCCAGGGGACTGAAAGACACTGGGAACTTTTTTCCGCCAAAAGTGTAGAGGTTAGGCGAACGTCGAAATTTTCAGAGAAGACGTTAGTGTGAGCTCAGGGAGAGCTGTTGGCGTCTCACCCGGCCAAAACAACACTGAAAAAACTATTTGTAATTCAGCTCTATTAGGTATAAGGGTGTTAAGAAAATAGGTAGCGATCCTCTATACAGGATGTCTAGAAACAAACGCGTAATAAGGACACCATGCGAATCTTAGGCTAAATTGGTAGACGAAAATGTTAGCGGCAAAATATTGTACGACGATATTTTAGGTGCGCAATGAGGCAACACTAACCGCACATAGTTCCCTTGCACTGAACTAAGCGCAATAGTTATAAACAAAACTGGAGTTGAGACTAAAACTGCAGGATTGTAGTACTTCCATTCAATTAACAATTCAGTAAGCATAAACCAAGAGCAGAGTAGAATCACAAGGTAGCTTGTTCTAAATGTCCCGTAACATACTTCAAATGAAAAGATTGCTTAGGTGTGTGTAGATCCAGAAG